>JAQFYC010003792.1:0-19477 GCA_034694165.1 Tomocerus mixtus
CAAGATGAAATGAATGAAAAGAATAAGAAGCAGACGCCCGGGTGATGGAGGGAAGTCTGACAGACTTGATTCCACTAATAATCCAAATCCAATCCAACTAACAAGAGCTGACGCTGACTGTTCGTCCGTCCATCCATTCTGCTCTCATATTAACAAATGCAAATACAAGAGATAGTTGCATTGGAAATCACTTACTATCTGTATGTAAGTAACAAGTAAAAAATATACAAATTTATTATATAACCCTAAACACTTAATACTAAATGGTATAATAAGGATTGCAGACAATGTAACCGATTAAATGAAGCGTCGGGCCAGGCAGGAGGTTACTACGTATACTATGTATTGTAGGAGACGTTTATATACCCTTTACATTGAACATAGCATTAATCTAATGATAAAATCTCATATATGTATATGTTATTGTGTTGTAGTAAGTAAAAAAGTGAGGGTATGATATAAATGAGAAATTGTATCTGAGGATGAGGGACAAAAAATATCTAACTGTGATACTTAATCGACGTGATTTGGTTTAAAGAGATTTTAGACAAGTACTGAACTGGCTTTAGATATAATATCACTAAAATACAATTGTAATATGATAAGGAAAGTCAGAAAATCTCAGAAAAGTCTGGCCTGGCTGAGGTTTGCCAGCCTTGTGTCTTCTGTGAGATTTAAAGTGAGAATGGGAACGTTCTGAGGTACGAAGGAACTTAAATTCACATTTAGTTTTTGTTCCACTATATAGGTACAGATAAAATAACGTTAAATACAGCAAAGGCTTAGTTTTCTTTCTATTTGGGTATCCGCATCCAGGGCTGAAGGGTAGGGAGTAGTCTTGGTTCAAAGCGAGCAGATTTATTGAGAGACAGGTGAAGTAATCTTGAAGAAGGGCGCATCTTTCTTGCTGTGGTGTCTGGCTGCTCTGGTCTGCCTTGGTTTTACTTACTTGCTCTACTCTCCTATTTCTATTATACATAGTAATACCTTAGCCCTTTTGTATGGTATAGTATACATGTCTCTTTCGATGTGAAGGTACTTTCTTCTGTGGTTTGGCTTCGTTTCATTCAGGAATATTCTTCTTACTGATTTTCTGGAGAGCACTGTATTACAAAAGCACAGTACGCAGTAAATATACCTAAATATTGCAGTAAGGTGTATTTTCTACTTTGTAGGATAGTTTGTGGGAAAAATAAGTAAGCATAAATATTAGTATTCCTTTAAGTAGTATATTTATAAGTGAACTCTTGAGAGATAGTACACATTTTACAATATATGTATTTGACGAAAGTATCACTATACGTTTCTTGTATGCGGTCTGTATGGGTATCTAAAATTGTATTAAATAAGGTAAAATTGAGTATATGTGGTGTATATATAATGTATGTACATTCAAGCGTATTTTACGAATGTTACCTTTGCTTAGTACAAGGTAAAATAGTGAGAAGAAGACTTATTCTTATATAACCTTAATTTCATTCATAGGAGAATACTGCTATAGAATAGCACAGTGTCTGGTTTTTACGGATGCAACATTATACATATTATCAGTGAGGATACTTTCGGCAAAACGACCACTACGCCCTTAACACAACAGTGATGACCCGACCCTTGCCTCCGGCAACCTAATTGGCTCACACATGTTGCTCTTTTTAAATAGTTTTTATTTCATTGTTAAGCGTCAACCTTAATTTGTGCATCTCCACTGTCAACTCGTCCGTAAATTGATTACCCACAAATTTACACCTTATATGGGACGCCCTATTGCCAATTACGCTTTGCTAGAATTCGAGTTATCATTATCATTTGTAGCAAATAATTTCTAATGAAAAGTTAATGGGTTTTCCGTTGTATGTCATATCTGTATTTATATAATCCTCGGTTAGTTCATTAACGTATATAATTAAGAAATTAGTTACCTTAAAAGCTTTGTATAGAGACTACAGGGCATTTTGTTATTAAAAGTTTGCCATGCATTGGCGTAAATGCTTTTAGTTAGGTTAAATTTTCTTTATTTGTGACAAAAATACTAAATTCAAACAATGACTTTCTGTAATTGGAATATTTTTAATTTAGTTTGTGTATAACACCTACTTACAATTAGATTACGAATGACAAATTACACTAACCAATACTAATTGCTAATTAGTTAGACACAGCCATCTGTAATTAAAACCCTTATACATTGTACATAGTATGTATATGCTTCATTGTGAAGAGCGGTTGTATTTTGTCATCATATTTTATCATATCAATCCTAAGAATAAGATTAGCTACATATTCAATGTTCGAGACAATTCAATATAGATATTTTCAATTTAGCGAATAGTGTATAGCGTTAAGGAAACGCCTTCGCATCGCACATAAGTTGTATAAGCTAACCACGCACATTTTCATAGGTATTGGTATGTAATGTTCCGAAAAGGGAATCTGTGTTTTCTGACTCGCCATTCACATGAGAAGACATAAATAGGAAAAGGCAAAGACCAGTAGCCAGTTGATTGTAATGTGAACTGATGACACGATACTCCCTTCTTTCTCTAATGCTTCAGCCTTACCATACCAAGTGAAGCCAAAACGTACATATTGAATTTGCAAGGCAATACCTTGTTTATCTTTATCTACCTTTCCCATCTCTACATCTACACGAATGAATCTTTAGTCAAGGAATTCGAGCACGAAAATCTCTAAGAAAATGGCTTATCATCACATTACACACAATGGGGCTACTTACCTACGGCCTACGTAACATAAAGTAATAAGGTTCTTCGTCAGCAGAACTTTGTTAAAATATCCATGCAGTAATAATGTCTACTACTATGATTATGTGAACTGGGAACTCCTGTATTCTGACTATCTGTGGAGGGTAAGTTAACAGCTATTTTCATCGAGGACCTTATAAGGGAATGCAATGAAGTATTGATTGTTATTCTCTGTGCCTTTACTAACAATCAGTGTAACTACTAAACCAATACCATACCATACCAACTATAGAAACTGTATACATCATTCGACTTTAACTCGTATGGGAATTGCTTTACTATTACTTAAGCTCATACAAAACCAATATTAGAAATAGAGACTGACAGAACAGACTCACTAACAGCTAACACGTTCTACTTATCCAAAGTTATACAGTATGTAGTAATACATATATATTTACAATACCTATCTAATAGAGTAATAGTAGATGGATGTGCATTATGGGAAGAAAAGAAACTGATCTTGAATAGAATTGAATATATATGGACAACCCACTCAACAAAACAGGACAGGACACTGCATATGCAGATACTTGGAAGGAAGGGAACCGAGTGGAACAGAAAATAATTGAGCTAATGTGATGTGAACTCACAACGTAACCTGCATTCCTATTGTTTGCAAGTGATAAAATTTGTAGGCGTTATGAATAGAGTTGGAGTGAGAGACCCAGCCTAGTCTCCTATAATGCCGCAGTTCCAAATCTACATCCATGGAGACGCTGACGTGACATTTTCATCCCCAATTCAATTTAAACCAATTCCAATACTACATATACATGCGGCAACATTCATTGTACCTCTAAGAAGCCTAGCTTGTAGATTTACATATCATATAATGCTACACTTTGCATATACAATTATTTTACTCGTTATATTTCTACTAGTAAACCGAGTTTCTTACAGTTCCCAATTTACAAAACTTAGCCGCATGCTCCTACTGACTTAATCTGGTATATAGTAGATGTAGACATGTCACCTTCAGGTTTTAGCTGTAACACAATGATGTGCATATTGTATTGTCGCCCTTAATCTCAAATCACTATTAAAATTCCCCCCCTCCAATCCATAACATTATAACCATTGAATGAATTGGCAATATTTGTATATTTTACAGAGATCACTCTACATACAGGAAAGGAATATTTTGTAAATCTGCACAAATTATATCTGAAATATGTAATAGTATACGAAACAAGTATAGAAGTATGAACGTTATGAATAAATTTTTGTCAGCATGCACTGGGACGCTTTTCCCTTGTATTATACTAGTATACTGGTAATAATACATGCATGTAATATATTTATTGTTTCCTAATGCATCATACAAGGCTACTACGGAAATACTTAGATGCAAATTCAACTTTAATCCACATGAATGGAGCCATGAACAACAAGACTAGAAGAATAATGGATACCTAGGGAAATAACATAAGGAACAAGGCGGTTACCCCAAAGAAATCGATCCATTGTCATCGTCTTGACTTGATTTGATGTCTTTTGTGTAGTTATCTGTATGTAGGCTGTAATCCCTATTTACTGATGCTACACATGGGTGGGCTTATTGACTGAGACTCAAAGACAGAAAGAATAGTGGCAATTCACACAAAAGTCTTGCTGATTGTATCCCATTCTAAACTGATCATCACATCGTATCGTCATCAAATAGAGTTAAAGCATATTCTATAATTACTATAATAAATTTTGAATTTTCTCAATGCCAATATAAAAATGATAGCACGGGATAATAAATCCAGTTCTGTAGGTTATATAGGTAGATTTCCCAGCTCCTAAATGAGAAATATTTGCGATTCCGTTGTGATTAGGGGTTGTACAGATTTCATTAATTTAAAAGTATTTACAATAATGTAAACTAAATACATTATATTAATGTACTTACGGATCATATAAGAGCCAGGAATCGTACTTAGTATACCTCTAATAGGAAGCAAAATTAAATGACGAAAGAGCAGTATTAGTGTCATTTTTGCTTAGGTAAATAGTTTTAAAACATTGCAAAGCTTTACGCACATAAGAATCGTAGTGTATACTGAATAATAAATAGTATACTTTATAGATATTAAAGTTAAGTACGTGTCGGTACAATTACTTGCAACACTGGATAACGAGTGTGGGTTTCTGGAGCCTAGTGAAGTGAGTTGAGCTGAAATTGAATCTAGTGGTGATCATCAGTGGCGACTGTTCATGACGGGAAAAGATGAGACGAGTTAAGTTCACTCTAAGAGAAGGAATATTATTCCTCCCATAAGAATCCTTATGCTATGACCATAATCATAAATACAAATACAATAGAAGAAAATTAAATACAAGTAGATTCACTTCACACATATCCTCTGCGATGCATACACCATAATAAGAAACAACTTTAGAGGATAAAGAAGCCATGACGCAACATAAGACAAGTACTATATATATAATATATTCTATACCTCGCACTTTCATCCCTGTATTATATTCCTATTGTACTTTTAAAGTTATACTTTTATTTTTGTTGTATAACTCTACAATTTAATACATGGAGCAGTTATACAAGTTATACAATACTTATTCTTAACCGGGGAAGTTGGCGGTTTACGTTTGGTGTGGTTTTCTTAAAAGTAATAGTCAAATAGCCATTAGCCATCAGAGTAGAATAAGATCCATTCAACACAATTCAATTTCAATCTGATAATGTGGAGCACAAGCTAAAGCTCCTTGTTTCTCACAATCGCTACTGCTATGCTCCTTGCTAACTTAAATTTACTGATGTGATGTGTGATATCTCCTCCATTTCCACTTATGTACTCCTATTCTTATTAGCATATGCTGTGTTTGTGTTGTATTCTTCTGTAAATGTTATTTTTCATGTCCTATATAGTAACAAGTTTTCTTTTCTTGCTACTTGAAGTCTAATCTAAAGCAGAGTGCAATATTACTATACTAAGATACGTCTATGTAGAAATTTTGTATTTTACTTGGTTTGTTTTACTTATAGTTTTGTTTAGCTTAGAGGGACTTTAGGTTGTATTATGTATTATGAAACGATATGGCGATGTTATCCACTTATTTTATTTATCCCATCCAATCCTCCCTGCCATAATCGGAGGTGGAACTTTTTAACTTTACTCTTTGCTTTGCTCTTCTCTTCTTATCTCACGTTCCTTTATTTCACTTCCAGACATGTTTTATGTATCGATGATATCATGCTTTTTTCTTGCCACTTGATTTGCTTTCCTTTACCAACTCTGCCCTTCTTCACTTGGCGAAAACTGTTTAGTTGCCTATATATAATTTATTATGCAACATCCCACACACAGTTGCTTGTTGCAAGGACTTCTACTCGACTTCTACGCTTGAATTTCCTTAGGTAATTTCTTCCTCCTGTATTTACATAAATGAAGTAAAAAGTAGTACCTCACAATACAAACAACAATGGGCCTAAACACCTAAATACATTACAGGCATGCAGTATTGCTATCTAAGTCATACTTATCATGAAGAGAATACTTATATAAGTAGGTATTTATTTTGCATACATTTTAACACTATAGTTCTATAGTATAGAAGATGATTAATCCTATTTTTAATTTTCTCGTAGTTTTTGTACAGAGTAAAAGTTACTATTGCTTCTAAAGGCTAGAATATTTAACTTGCGAAAGAATAATATTCGTGAATAGTGATTGTACCTCTGGACAAAACTTGCCCGGTCTTACGACCGATATTTTTAGGCAGACTGCTATGAAATGTGTGGAATATTTTATGTATGGATATCCAGTGACGTAATGCTTACATTAGTCATGTATTATGCAGTATCTCTTTCCAGTGAATTACCTCCAACCTTCCTTCCATCAGTCCCCTTAATCCCTAGGCTCACCTATATAGGAAGTTGCCGATTCGGTTTCACCGGAAAGGCCCATATGGTGAATTTCCCCATCACTATGTACGTAAATAAGTCAAGGTAGCAAGCTAGTCAGCTATTGAATTGTATTGGCTTGGCTGCTGATGCTAATACCTAAAGTAAGTAGTTCTTACCAAATAGAATTCTCCGAAAGTCAATTTATTTTGGACATTCAGTTTATATCTTTATATAGTTCCTACTGTGCTATTATATTCACATGTGGAAATGTAACCTTTGTTGGTTTAGTAGCCGAATGTAGAGGGGTTTGTCGATCTCACTAAAAATTGCTTCATAGGTAGTCAAAGGACAAATACATAGCATATGGAGCAATAATGTATTTTTTAGGTTGCACTAACATTCTGCAGTCGTGCATTTATTATTATGTAAAAATTTTCGTGGACTGCTTAGTTAAGTAACTAAAAGCTACCTAAATACTGACTACCTTCATATACTACTATATACTTACATACATAAATATCTTACGCAAACACAGAAAAAACACTCACTCAATGTCAAATTGGCGTAGGTTGAAGAAAGTTGACTTTTACTTTATAGAAAATAGAAGCCTTGGCCTGGCCTGCCTCAATTTTTCTCGAATTGAATTCTAAAAGTGATTCGATTAGGTACCTACTTATATTTATCCAACGTACACTAAACTACTACATAATATTATGCAAAGCAAATCTCATCTCCTGCTACCTATTCTACAGTTACTCGCATTTTACAAGGACGACTGAACTGAAATGGATGTTGGTTTTCTAATTCTCCAGACAATATGCCAAATTTACATGACCTTTTTAGATGTGAATGCGAAAAGAAAGTTTTAGCAAAGGAACCTTGAGAAAATAAAGAACTATAGAAAAGTCACTCAGACGTTTCGTTTTCGCTCTCGTTCACCTCACTCCAGCAGTCAATGGAAAAATGCAATATTCCAGAGAGTCTTTGTTCGAAATATTTTATTCTCACTGCAGAATTACAATACAATCACTCTCCCTGTCTAAATTGGCCATAGAAATCATGAATAATTTTCCTAGGTTAATTCTTAAATGTTCTACATTCAAAATCTGAAGTTAGCTCATTTCGGCAAGTTCTTGTATCTGTAGGTATTAATTACACTTACTAATGCATACTAAAGTTTAAAAGTTACACAATATAATTTGTATGTACGCTTCAATGCTCCATTTCTGCTTGTAGCCTACTATACCATTACAATTGGCATGCCGCGCCACACCCGTGTGTTTCAACTTAAAAGTTCTTCTCGCCCTAACAATGACATTAATAATGGTAATACTTTGTAGAAATAATTTCTCATGCATACTTTACTTACTTACAGTACAGTTACTCTTGTGTTGTCGGTTCAAAGAAAAGTTTCTTTGTCACTATTTATGAATTTTGCCATTTTATATGCAAAATGTGTTCTCTCACTCAATAAATTCTAACTACCAAAGAACTTCACTACTGCTACTGCTACGGAACAATAATATCATTGCATTGACTATTTATTATTTACCATAAAAGTTTCGCACGTATGCTTCCCAACAATAAAGGCCTTTATGGGCAATTTACACAACTACAAAAACAGCCGACAACTTGACAAAAGTCGGTGTAAAAGGACTTTATCCAATAACTTTATATTAGTACAGAGATAGATAATAGGCTGTCCACATAAAATTATTTACGAATCGTTTGCCGTATAGTATTACATTACACAGAAGTTTATCGCTACAAATAAAGAGCTGAGTACGTACAGCATGAATGAGAAATAATGGGAACCAATATTACTGCATTACACACCTTAATGCATAACATGCATTTATAATACTACTTACCATGCCACCAACTGCAACCTGGTGCAAATAACTCTTCAGATAAGTAATTCGGCAAGGAATCCCTATGAGATAAAGATATCGGCTTACAATGCAATACAAAATGCAATACACAGTTAGCTAGTTAGGTTAAGATACTTAAAGGTAGGCAGGTTCTTTGAATTAATAATGCAAAACAGCAGGAAGGGGTAGCAGGTAGCCAAGCAAGCGTTATTAGAGTTTTAGACCTACATAAAATATGTAAATAAGTTTCGAGTGAGTGTTGCTGTGTATATGTATTCCGTATGTACGTTTTATGGGCAAATGCATTTCCACAGATTCTTCATACTTAATATTTACATACTACAGGGAATAAGGTAACATACATTGCATATGTAGGTAAAGTACCTTAAATGTTAAAAAGTAAAGATCTGATCTTCGTCTTGACTTGACTTGGGCTACCTTACAGTGTGTTTTACGGTACACTATAATTTTGCGGGCATTTTCTATCAATTGTTTACATCCTAGATACTTACGTACTTACTTACTACAAGAAAATCTTGCTGTGCAGTTCTGTTCTGATTTTTAGTTCATCGACAAATGCTAGTTACTTTATTCTATTTGATTTATCACAGATCATAAATTATAGCAAAGAGATGAGAGTGCACCTGTGGGAATGGAAAGGTTATCTGACCTCACGTCTGGCCGACCAACGTCTTTCTGCTGTCGGCAATACCATTTTTAATGTTTACCTCATGATTCTCTATTGTGCATCAGTCCACACCACACTCCAGTCCACTCCACTCGAATACTACTGTTCTCATCCATCTACAGTAGAATTCTAGTTTGACATGAAGGCAAGGCGAGGATTTCTCATCTGATTTCTTATAACTTACTACTATGTAGGTAGTAGGTACCTACCTTCTACGATTACGTTTTCTATTCAATAAATGCTTACTGTCGTGTTGATAGAAACAGAGATTTGATCAGATCATCACTCGTTTGTGTTTTATGTATGTAATGTGTAATATGATCCTCCGTGGGCTGATTTAATACATAAATAAGGAAGCTGCCATTAAAACTATAAACTTTTTACTCTACGTCTACAAGGTAGTTGATGGCATTGACAATAAGGTGTAATGTATGTAACATAAACAACAAGTGAGTAGCCAAGAGCTAAAAATCTTTGAATATAATTCGAGGCAAAATTATCACAGAACATATCTCGTTACATATTAAAGCTTTCTGCATTGCATTGTGTGTATTGTCGACATGTATCCGTTCCCTTCTTCATTAAAAGGATGAGTACAGAAAAAACAATAAGAATTTATTGCGTGTACATAGCTTAATGAAACACATGTGCTAAAGTTTTGTGTTTTAATGATATGGACACTACAAATATTCTACAAATATACTGTGAGAATATTTCTTATGCATAATACGCATATTAGTACTTAGAATTGCTAGCATGATCATTAGGTTTAGGGATTTTGTATTTTGTTGTTTATAACAAATAACTAGACACACATAGGTTGGTACGTCTTTAAAACGTCCGTGCCGTGATGAGATGAATGGAATTCATAAATACAATACACATAAGATATAATTGATGATGACTACATAAAGTAACACCTTGAAATTTTAATGTCTCTCTCATTACAATACTAAAAAATACTTTACAACCAAATTCGAATGGGTACTTATTGTTTATTTATACAAGAAACACGAATGTTCTTCATAACTAAATGTAAAGTTGCTCATTTTGTGCCGATATATCATTGCTATATAATAATTCTCATGCAGGTTTTTGCTTATTAATTCTGACACCTGGGAATTTTGCTGACAGTTTCAGGTAAACAAGCGTAGAGCACACAATGTTAATCTACAAACAAACTGTGGCATGCATGACCATGGGTCAAGTCAACATTCAGCATGGACAATAAATATACAATTGTGTGTGCTGTGAAATCTCTCTGTAAAATACTAAATACATACACACTCGTACAACACATACAAACGCACTTATGATACGATGCGATGATCCTCATGGATTCTGTGTAAATCTTTCTGGACTTAGGGACTGTATCAACATTCTGCTTCTATTGTATTATCACAAGACAGCTATTTACATTTACATTAATATACCTAATGCACAATATCGTGTACTGGACTGGACTCTGGACTGTATACAGCAATTATGTTTAGTTTGCCTTACCCGGAAAGAATTATTTATTACAAATTTATTCAAAAACTTGTCTAATGCCCTTTGACCTGAAATAAAGGCTTGAATCTTGTTGCGATGCGTATACATACATAAAATACATGTTCCTATATGAATGTAGTTGACAAAGTATTATCTATTACCTCATTTCAATACATATGAACATTTAACACACAGTATTACATTATTATACTAAAAGCATTGCATGAAGCTTATCGTTAGTATTTCATTCATTCCATTTCATCATTGTTGCACAGAATACAAATGTAAATAAATGAATAACAGTGTACTGTTTGACTGTAGTCCCTGCACGCGTTGTTACAATATGTATACAGTTCAGGAAATCAGTTCATTGAAAATTCTAAGTAGGCAAGGCAAGGTACTGGTACCCAGCATATAAAAAGTATTGTCTGACTTTTGTCATTCATTTTATACGCACTCACTCACTCGCTGTCATTAACAAAGCAATTCAAAGCAAGATTGTGCGATATAAGTACGCATCCGCCCACACACACTTAAAAATCAAGTCAAGTCAAAGCTGGCCAAACCACCTACACACCAAAAGTCAAGTCATTCACAAAACGAAAAAAATATTGAGTGAATGGACGTCTCGTTAGATTTGCTTTGACTTGACTTGGCTTGGCATTGATGTGATTTGAAGGAATTGGTTCAGCTAAAGCAAGGCAAGTGAAGTTGATGTGATATGATGAAGCGATGTGATGATGTAATGCTTGCTGTTTACTCGTTTACTTACATTACACACCAACCATCACTATCACCTACAAACCAAACGACCAGAACAACATATACTTATGAATCCTTTTACTCTTTACTATGGTTAGGTTACATCACACCAACAATGTAATGCACAATAAAGTCATTTAGGTTAGGTAATTTAATATAATGTGCAGTCTGGTCCACCTATTAGTAAATAAGTGTAGTTGAACTTCAATCGTGTAATTTCACAGGGAAAATTGCCTATCGGGCGTCCGACAATGTTTGCTTGACTTGACTTTGTTGGCTTCAATCTTCTTCCTCTTATCCATTCGTCTCGTCTTCGTCTCCCTTTTTTCATACCGTGGTAAGTAAGCAACTAAATAACACATTATGAAGTGTTTGTAAGTACAACAAAGTATAGCAGAGTTACAGTCACAAGGGAAGGCGAAATAATGATAAGGCGCTTCGCCACAGTTGTGTATCATTAGCACAAGACAATTTGTAAAAACATTGAATAAATTGCCATAATTAGCCGGTATTTTGATACCCATTGTGCAGAACTATTAGTATATACTTTGGTTAAGGAAAGCTAATAGAGCGGCTCAACAATAAAGGATTTTAGTTACTCATCCGCAACCTAATCTAGGTTTCTTTAGGTATTTATGTAGGTACCTATATACACACTATAGAGTATACTATCTCCTACCTTCATCTTACCTACTACAATGTAGAATTCTTATATTACACAGACTTCTATGCTTTGATGTGCTACCTACATGTAAGCACATTTTGAATAGATAATTGACAACTCAATTTTCCTTGTCTTCACTCAGTCAAAGTCAAATGATTCACTTTAGGCTATTCTGTGTGGTATATGCGATGATAATGAAGAAAAACTGATGCCACGGGTGTACTATAAATATTAATGAAGGGTTGAAGTTAAATCAAACCAAAAGCAAGGCTAGCCTTTAATTCTTGGATATAATTGCTTAATTACCTCTACCTGTGTCCACGGTCAAAATTGTATCTAACAGTCTAACGGTTTCAACTAAAAAATGAGTAAAGAATTTTTGTAGTAAGCACAAGAATATTTATGCTTAAGGGAAGAATGAAAGTACTTTATTTAGTAGAATCTTGATTCAATTCACAAAAATAGAGAAATATTTCTAGTACAGTATGTACCTAAATGTAAAGAAATAGTAATGTGTAGCTGTAGGCTATATATAATATTATATGTAACTTTATTTGAGTTAGTAAGAGTTTGAGATGATGGCTCATTCTTCAACCGGAGCGGCGTATGAATCGTATGTCAATACGGTGTCACAAGATCCCTTGATGATCTCTGGATGATATCCGGTATCGTCAGCTGTGTAAGTCAATGTGAATTTGATGCCTTCTGGGCTGCACCAACTAGTTACTCCACTCTTGGCTTGAGCAATGCCATCGATTTCTTCCTCGCTTGTTTGTCCATCGTATCCGTCACTGAAGACACGGGTAGCAACAGGGACTGCCTTAAGGAATCCGAATTCTTTGGTGCTGATTCCATTGGAAGTTTCGAAACTGGAATACAAACAAGAGCATTATTTACTACACTCTCCTTTGATACAATTCTTATGTATACAATTCCAGCAGGAAAGATTTATTGGTAACATGTAAGATAGTTTTTATCTCTCTTACTCTAAACTGTACTCTCCAGCCCCGGGATTAAGAGTATGGTCAAATTTCGTAATTGGGAAATCGTTCTGAACTTGGACAATTCTTGGGATATCTTCCTGGAAAACAGGCACGGGTGCTGCAACTTCAACAAGTTGACGCTGGCCGTAGGAGAATTGCATTTGTGGAGCTTCAACTTCCAGAATAGGCGTACTCAAGGTTCGCACTCCGAATTCAGATTGTTCGTACGGTGCAGCATAGGCCCCGATAACCAGTAAACACAGAAGAGCAATCTGAAATTGAAAAGAACAACATCCGAAATTGAGTTTCCGAAAAGCACATAATACTGTGTAGCAATATACATATAATATTACCATTTTAAGGGATTTGAAATGAGAATTTCAAAAAATGGAACTTCTCAGAATGTGTTCAAAAATATTATGTCAGGATTGTGAGAAGAGGAAGATGTGAAGCGATGTATCACAAGGAAATGAATATGTACTGAACCTTAGCTTATTGCTGGTTTATATACAGAAAGCGAACAAAGAATTATGAGAAAAATAGAATTCTGCATTGAGATTTTTGTTGCACAACATAATGATCTTTAGCAATGCATAATATTATTCAAATAAATACATTATATTTATTTAAATAATATTTAGGTTTATTCTTAGTTTCGCAGCTATTTGTGTTCTTCTGAGAGCCGATAGCATATTAGAACCTGAAGCCATAACGTTTATATAGTAGTGTAATCAATCTTTCTTTAACTTAGCACTACTACAAAAATGAAAGTTTATACCTGTTATGTCATCGTTATGTTATAAATATAAAGTATTAATCATATTAACCGTATTCTGTTTACTACCCTGAGGTTTGTACACTATTTATCTACCCTCAAGACTGATTTGTAAGACTTAAGAACCTTTGTCGACACAGCTGCAATATTTTCCTTAATTTTGCACAATTACTTATATGTATTGCCCATCTATATGTACCATAAGCATAATATTGTTCACAATCATCTTTGTTTCCATATTATATAAAAACTTTTAATGCAATAATACGTTTTCCCATAGACATTCATTGCCAACAAGTACCTAAGTAAAACCCTGAAAAGTAGCCAACTGCTAATAAACACTTCCATGAGTACAATTATTAATGAGAGAAGCTAAGCAGTGCAAAGCTAGTAGTCAAACAATACATCTGCAGAACCAGTTTCATGTTATTACATTACGGGCAGACCAGTTCCAATATTTGTACTACATAGTACGCAACAAAGATATTAGTCCTGAATTTTGTACTATTTTTGGTTGAAAAATATCAATATTTTGTCCTATTACTTTTGAATTGTATTGAACCAATTATTCGCCGACCTGTGTATGTAGGTACTACTGACTCTAGAACTAGATATGGAGTTCATTACAATGGCAAGGGACAAGAGATTTTGTGAACAGAGCTTTCTGAATAATATATACAATTTATTTAACCCAATTTTGTAGAAGACGAACCTGTTATAAATATCATTAAATCATAATCCATACTCTTGAGATTATTTAGTAAGGTTAGCAAAATAGCGCATAATGAAATAATTTTAATTACCAGCCGTATCCTAGTAGTCTGTCTATTTACTAAATAGCTATTTGTATTACATGACATTTTTATAACTATCTGTATCTGTATAACGTGTACGTGTAAATAATGCCTATTTTTATATGAAGCATTAGTGCATATGACAATCTAGAACTTCGTTTCCATATGTTTAGAAGCGTGACATAGTATATTGTACGTATAGGTATCCCATATTCGTGTATTTGCTGTGAAGTTAAGTAAATTAAATGCAGCATTTCAATAGTATTGTGTCGCTAAAGGAGAGGTCAAAAACTAAAGCTGCTTGATTCAAGGTTGTCAGATGTGACTATGTGACTACCAGCAGATACTTTATTGAATCACTTATTTGTAGACGGTTGTTTATTAGAGACTTGACTTGGGTGACTGTAGGAACGACGTTGACATAAATGAGAAATGAAGAAGGTCAACTCAAGTTGACCACTCAACTTGCATCCAGGTTGTACTGGTTACTTCTACGACTTCGACTGGCCCTCTTTTGTTTAGCTTGGCTTGGATTTGTTGAAGAGGAATGAATTGCTGTAGTGCAACTGCTAAGCGTATTCTTAAACTAACTACAATGTATTGCGTATGTATGTGTACGTATACTGGTAAGTGTTGGTTAGTTTAGTATTGCGGTTGTGGTGTGAGAAAGTAAGTCAAGTGATTAATTGGTGAAGGAGCTGAAACCACAATCACGGCGACAAGAGAGGAGCCAAAGTGCCGGGTGACAAATATGGTGCGCCAAAGCATGCGAATCTAGCCACATTTTATTGACGGCTGAACAATGAGCCTTCACATTCTGCCTGACGTCTTTGCCTTTTTATCAAGACTCTCTAGCTTGGCCTGGCCTCACTTGGCTCTCTACGACAACCAAAACCAAACCTACAAAACAACTCTGCCAATATCAACTACTACTGTTATGCAAAAGCAATAAATATATTAATACCTTATATTCAAACACATGTGTAATGTGTACCTGTCACTTTATTACTTCTCTCATATGTAGTACATTTAATATTCATTCACTTTCGTATTTTTTTATATTGTAGAGAATAGAATCCCGTCCTTTCATGTCTTTTGAAAGAGAGTGAGTCATTTCTTCTCATTGTAAAGTGCAACTGTATAGGTTTTTTATTAGAAGTTCAAAGCTATAGCTATAGGAGCAAACATCAAATGCTTATGCTATATGCTACATGCATTGTAAACCTACCAAACTTTTATGTCTATCCGAATATCAGACACAATACCTAACTACCAAAAACAAGAAAATTCTGCATTGAAAAGGTAGTTAGAAAAGGCAATATATTTTTTTATTAATCTTCTTTAATCTCTTTGATCGGTTTTATTTATACTATACTGTATTTTTGTAACTACCAAATAATAAACCAAAGGAATGACCTGGGAGAAATAATTTATTATATTTCCGTCATAATACATACTACTCTGTTGCCTGTCGAGCTATTATGTAATAGCCTAATACACTAGGTAACGTTAACTCAAAATAACTATCACATTTGTCCGATGATTTCTTACGCACTTTATATATAGTTCAAGGATAATATAAGTATGTAAGCAGATTTGTCAAACAGTAAAAAGTCGCTATAAGTAAATTATAAATGTATCATATACCATATAACAGAATTGCGTCTTGAAGAAATTATGAAGAAAAACAATTACACATACTGATGTATAGATATAATACATAATACATATAGATTTCCGCCTAACTGAAATGCTTAGTTTATTTTTTCACTTCATATATGTATGTAGGTAAGTAAAGAATACATATTATTTACATAATACGGAGCTATAAATATTCTACAAGGAAATGTCGTTTATTTTACTTCATGGAGTAAAAACCCCGACAAATCAACCTTTCCATAAAGCTACACTTGGGCCAAAGAAGCCCCATTCATAGCACATAGCACAAGAATCTCTAAAAAAAATTCGAAAAGACAGAATTTTTCCAAAGCCCCAGAAAGTCCCTCTTTTTGAAAAACTCCCCTACTGTACTACAACTTTTACGTCAGAGAAAAATCGTATCAGTTGAAAAAGTGGATCAAGTTAGCCCCTAGGGACGGTATATTTCCCACAAGATGACTAAAAAATAGGAACAAATTATGACTCCACAATTTTCCGTGTATATATAGTACTGCATCTATTTGTTACTACCTTACCTATACACTCCACAAACATACCTAGGCATTAGTATATAGTTAAGAATTATTTACTATGCATAATAGTATAAGATAAAGTATCATACCAATTCTTCACAATGGTCGTGTAATGAATGAAAAAACTGGGATCACATCAGTCTCCTCTTATTTATTTGTGCATTCAAATTCAAATACTCACACAGTACAGTACTGAAAGAGCCAGAGTCACACAATCACCCAACCTAACACACCATTTACATTAACAATTCACATACCGAGACCGTCTTTTTATGTTTCCATGTCCTTGCCTTCCTCTGAATTTATGTATGGAGGAAAACTGCAGATAAGATAGGATTACGGGATAAGACGATCTAATCGTAAGATATCTATTCTTTATACCTACACACACATAACAATAACTTGCAAAAATTAGATGTCCCTACCCCAGGATCTCTATCCACAACCATTATGTAATCTTTTTTATGGCAGCCAAGCCAGAGGACAGACAAAATTATGTTGTGCAGCAAATAAGAATTTAAATCATGAGTTAATGTACTCACTTGCGTATAAATATACATGGAGGACAGAGCCAAGTGAAGTCAAGTTTGATTTAAGGACATTTGGGCACTCAGTCAGTTCTTCTAATAGTAGATGCATTAGAATATATTCTATATTGTATGTACATACAACATAACTCTATTTTCCAATGAAATTGATTCCGCATTATCATCTACAATTATTATTCATAAATGACTAACAAACTATAAAAAAGCTAACATAATGTTTTCTTAGTCACACAAACGGAACATATAGATTCTGTTTTTTCATTACAGTGCAGTGTATGTAGTATGTGCATTACAGACATTTGTACTTTACGTATACATTAAATCTGTAAATGCAAATCTTAATCGTTATCATACAAACCTAAGACGATAAGACTACTTATTCTCCACATATTTAATACATTAGTTTTTTCAAAGCATGTAATTATTACTTTTATTTTCAATCATCCAATACCTACATAAAATATTTTACATTATAGAATTACACGTTATTTCTCAATCAAACGATATTGTTCTCTTCCGTTGATGGGCCATTATTTCGTCATTTTTCATGCAGGTAAGTGTAAATGTGTAATAAGTGTAAGACCAAGACAGACTACCAAAGCCAGACAGTCTCAAAATAATATCTACATTACATACATACACATCCGATGATTTATAGCTATTGGATGTTTATAGTAGCTTATACATAAGTCAATAATATCAGTAATACGCAAATAATATCCAATCCAAGTCCAAGTGCATGTATTTAGTATGTCATATACTAGATGTAAATCTTTGCTAGGTAAGTTGCAAAGTACAATAGTTGGTCTAGGCTGCTTGTTGGCTTGGTTTTTGCTTCGTGGTATCGGTATGTCTCTCTGCTGTCTACGTATGTAAATGTAATTTTAATTTGTGACACAAGATAGGAGTCGATGAAAGCTGAGATGTAAAAAAGAAACGAATACCATCGCATCGGTAGTTTCATCATTCTTTCTTTCTCTGCATGTGTGTTTAAATAAATAGGAGACTGACGAGGCTCACACAGGTGTGTTTTTGAATTGCCTATAGATACCATGGATGATTCCAAAAGAAATTGCTGAAATAGGAAGGTATTCCACTCAAATTGGTATTTATTTAGTAACGTAACTTTATGAACAATGAGATACATAACAAAAACAATTATTCATAATAACAAGTTGTGATTTCTATTTTAAAACTTGACTTAGGGATAATAGATTTTCTGACTCATTTGCTTTAATATGAGGGCTGGGGCTGAGTGTCTGTAGATGCTGGAGCAGAGTATGTGGATGCTGGAACATACGATGGAGCAGCAGAGTTGTATGAATTTTGGTATGGTGTGCAGCTTCCCTTGGTAATTGTTGGACGGTAACCATTCTCATCTGCGGTATATTGAAGGGTGATTTGTTCACCTTCTGGAGAGCACCAAGAAGTCGTTCCAGTCTTTACGTTGGCTAACCCAGTTTGCCCATCTTGGTATCCGTTGGAATATCCATCTCCATTAGTATTATTAATAGGGACACTCTTGACGAAGCCAGATTCATGTGATGAGATGCCATTTCCGGTGGTGTATCTAAAATAAGTGAAATTATGAATTTAAAAGTTTGAAATCCTTAAAGATGATTAATCACTAAAATTAACATGGGAAAAGTGAAAGAAGAAAACTTACTGAACATCATATTCGTTGGTTGCTGGACTGATAGAATGCTTGAACGATGTAATGGGAATTTGTTGTCCACTATAAGATGAGCCATAACCTGATCCATAGCTATCTGATGAATAACTGTTTGCAGAGGATGCGAAATTGACTTCCACGGAAGGAACATCATAGACTGGAGAATAGCTCGGTGCTGCTGGGGCTGAATAACTTGGGGCTGCTGGAGCGGAATAACTTTGGGCTGCTGGTACTGAATAACTTGAGGTTGATGGGGCTGAATAACTTTGGGCTGCCGGGGCGGAATAACTTGGGGCTGAATAACTTTGGACTGCTGGGGCGGAATAACTTGGAGCTGCTGGTGCTGAATAACTTGGGGCTGAATAACTTTGGGCTGCTGGTGCAGAATAACTTGGGGCTGAATAACTTTGGGCTGCTGGTGC
>JAQFYC010003793.1:0-19472 GCA_034694165.1 Tomocerus mixtus
TTACCACAATTTTTCTTATAAAATACACAGAGCGCAACAGACCGTACACCTTCCCGCTAGACCTCAGCTCGTCGACTTATGGCACTTAAGACTTAAGGGAAATATTCCTAGGCAGTCTCTCCAAGAGACGGCAGTCCTGCTTTAGATGAATTCAATTATATATCCTAATTCGCCAAGTAGAGGGGGCTTAGTGAAGCTTGACTCAATCATAGAAGAGTGAAAGCAGGTAATTGCTATGATGAAGGACAAGAGAAAAAAGAATAATTGATGTGTTTCGCCAACTATTTGTATGTTTACAAGTCTAGGAAGTACACATCAACAAGATGGATATAGTATATCAGTATTGATTACGTTTACAAGACTCTGGCATGGGTTTATGTTCACATTACATTAGAGTATTAATATCATTGATATTTATGGTAGTTGATAAGTAAGTATGTTACTTAGGTATGAAAGTACTTATATAAAAAGTAGTTATATTGAATAGGTATATCTTCTCGAAGGAAAAGATGATTATTGTTGAAACTGAATAAAGGGAATTGTTGAAATTCTGAAGAAGCGATGGCTAAGCACACTTAGCCGTTGTGCCATACCAATATTAATCCATTTCATTTCGCATTTCACATACATTCCTCTGAAATGTAGTAGTCAACTTCCATCACGTCCTTTGGTTTGGCTCGATTTTCTGTCATTTGACACAGTGACTATGTAAGTATAGCCATGCCGAAACAAACAGACAGGAGACCAAAGAGATTTTGCATGCCAAACTGCAATCCAATTCATGCAGGAAGGAGAGGGAGATGGAATAGTCGTTCATTCTGATTACTTTTACCATTTACCCTACTTATTATAGTAGCCATCCAACCCAAACCACAACAATATATAGTAAAGCTATTAAAATTTGAATTACAGTTATAGTAGAATCTTTTACATATTATAGATAGCAATCCAAATTCAAGTTATTTAGTTACTTATCGTTAACTATGTAGTACAAGTAGAACTTATCCTGTATTCCAAAGTGATTGTGCTTCATTCCATATTCTCCAGCATTCATGTCTTAATGCTCATTAGTTAGTAATAATTTAGTTACTTTACGCAAGGCATGGTAAACTCGAACTTGCTTGTGTTTCTAGAATGTTTGTTTGTAATTTGTATCTGTAGTGTATACTTATGCTGTGTGAAGTAGTATACACGTAAAATGTTATAGTAAATATTTAGAATATAGCAAGTAAGATAGTTGAATTGAATCTGTCCTCCTTTCGACTTCCATTAATTAAGCTCCAACCTCATCACATCATCACATCGGATTCACTTTTGTTACTAAAGCCAACAACGTAGAGTACACGGACTTCAAAGGAAATCACAATGACAATACGATATAATACAATCATTTTGGACACCAAGAGTAGCTAGTAATAGCAGACTCGACATTTTGTATGTTATCGTTATCATATCATCAACAGAAGTACTCAGGGACATTATGTAATTATAAATTATCTGTTTTCCATTACTAGGTGATTACTATAATATTATGTCTAGGAAACAGATCACATCAGCCATTTTCTACAGATGGAGTTGTAGAATCAATTTTGGGAAGAATTTGCTTCTGAGTGAAAACCCTTTTAACGGCACTGCTGCTACTGCTCACAGCTTTACTTTTCGCAGCAATTTTCTTCTGAGAGCTGGTGGTCCCTATGGTTGTATGCGGTTGGAGACTGAGAGTAATGGAATTCTGTTGATTTGTATTATTCACAGATATTAATTGCAGGTCATTCGTGCTGGAGTCCGGTGTCGCATTTTGTCTGGAGTCGTCTGATCCAATATCACCTGAAGTTGGACTTGTTTTCAACATATCTGATGATAAAATAGTGGTCGTTGATGCAGTTGTGGTAATTATATCTTTTTTCGGAGCGATAAGATTCGGTTGTTGTACTGATTGTTGTGGAGCAGCCGCGAGAGGAAACTGGCCCAACTTAACAGTTTGCTGAGTCGTATTCAAAGGCGTTGAAGGCTGAAGGAAGAGCGTCCCATCCGCTGGATTTAGAATTAGATTCGGTAAGGTTAGGATTGTAGGGGTGGAGAAGTAGTTCATATTCATGTTCATCGGTTGAAGGCTGAACCCTTGGTTGCCTAATTGTCCGAAATTGAAAGACTGGGGGAAAATGGTCAGAGGGATTGTCTGGGCTGCTTGCTGTTGCTGGGCTTGTTGATGAAGCTGCTGGAGGAGAAGCTGCTGCTGAAGTTGGAGCTGGGCTTGTTGCTGCTGCTGCTTTTTACTTAACCTCTTCTTCTTCTTTTTGGGGCCACCGACAATGCCACCAGTATTGCCACACACATTCGGATCGAGAACCATGGTAGTTTGCTGAAGCATGGGTTGCATTCCATCGGCAGTATGTTGAGTATGGGACTGATGATCGTAAATGAAAGACTGTTGTCCTATCGTTTCTGCTTGATGAGGCTGAGATTGCGGTGAGATTATTAATGAGCCCCCAGGTGCACCAGTTGAATTCAAGAAAAAAGGTTGGATTGTCTGGAAAATGGGATAGCGAAGTGACTGCGGTCCAGTCGAAGTTGTGAGGAAAGTCTGGTTCTGGCCATTTGTTTGATCAGGAGACTGTTGCAGGATAAGCTGTTGATTTCCCCCACCGGTGCTAATGGCACTCAGATTGCTTAATGCATTGAGTGTCAGTGTGTTCGCATTAGAAGTTGAGGTGGTTGATGCACAATTGATAATTGTGCTCGTAGCTGTTGAAACCATCGGGGCACACATGGCTGTCATTATAGGAACGGTCCCAGTGCTGCTGGTTGTTGTCGTTAGAGTTCCAGTGTTCGAGATGAACGGAATTCCGCTGACGATCGTTGTAGCTGCGGTTGATGTGCTCAGAGATGGACTCGGTGCCACAGGCTTCACCGCCTTCGAATTCGCAACTTCGACAACACTGACAGCCCCATTTGTTTTGTTTCCTATGGTGGCTGCAATGATACTAATATCATCATCCACCTTGATCTTACGATTGTTGCTCTTAGTATTTGTATTGTTAATGGTACTACTGACATTAGAAGAGGTAGCAGGTATTTGAATATCAAGCTCAGCACTTTCGACTTCATTCGGTGATGTTGATGGCTCATTCGGAGTACTACTTCCCACAGGACTGGAACTCGTAGCCGCCGAAGTTTGTTCTTTTCTATTAATATTTGGTGTAGCTTCCGTTGATACATTCGCAATTTCCTTAGCAGGAGCACTACTTCCTTCCTCTGCTTTGGGATTCGAGTGAAATCTGTTCACCACATCTTGTACTAACTGTAAAGGCGATTTTTCTCTGACTGTTTCTGAAGAAGTTGCTACATTTTGTCCAGAAACGACAGTGTTGACTATAGTTGTAGGCTGTTGAGGTTGCTGCTGCTGCTGTTGGGATTGCTGTTGATTGACCATGGAAATTGTTATAGAGCTCGGAAGAGCTTGCGGGAGTAAAGCATTAGTTGCATTTGGTTGACCGGGATTCGTCCCTGTGATTACTCTTTGGATTTGTATTGGCAAACTATTGCCATTTATGGTATTCACATTGGCATTGACAACAGTCTGCGCGAATTGCAAAGTATTGTTTGTTGTACTTGGAATGGGGGAGATGGAGTATCCCGTGTTCATGTTCAGGTTCAATGTATTTAAGTTAATCTCATCCCCCTGAGTTGATGTGATCGGGAAAAAGCTAAGGTTTGGATTTTGGTTTGGATGACTAGCACAGGCTGTTGGAGCATTAGCAGCATTTCGTATGGAAATCGGAGTTTGTCTGGGAGGTGGCCGATTTTGCTCCAGCGGAATTTGTCTCACGTCGATATTCGGACACGGAGATGCAGACCTCTTTACAACTTTAGGAATCAAGTGATGTTGGTATCCAGGTTTCTTTGCAGGGGTATTGGAATTTTTCTTTGCAGCGGTTGTGGTATTCGCGGCATTTCCACTGTTGTTATTATTATTTGTATTATTGGTGGTAGTTGTAGGGGTATTTGGCCAGAATTGTGCCGTTTGGGCCTGTGACGTTGTTGGAGGCGGTGGCCAGGCAAACCCACACTGAGCTTGTCCCTTCGCTGGCGGGGTGCTAACATTCCTGTTGGAACTACTAGCACTTGACGTGGGCGTCGGCGTGGAGTTTGTTGATCGACTTCCACCGTTCCCTCCCGCCGTGCTGAAAATCGCAGAGGAAGGTTCTGAAGATACGGAAGAAGCAGGTGACATGTCCGTCTGTAAAATCATAATTCATAAGTCAAATATTGATCTTGACACTAATAAATACATTTTAATAATGATGATCCAAGCGGGAGATAAGATAAAACTATTACATAATAATTCTTCCTCAATTATTACCTGGGGTGTTTGAGTTGTGGTGTCGGGTGACTGCTGTGAAAAAGGTACTGGAACATGATGACCACTCGTTATTGACGGAGAGCTCTTGGGCAAGGAAATCGAAGTGAGATTCTCGTTCAGGGTTCCGCTTCCACTTGTTCGTCGCTTCTTGCTCTTTTTCTCCCCACAGTCTCCTACAACGATAATCAATCAAAAATTACAATTCATTTACAGTCTAAACAGTCCATGCCAGTCCAATCACTGTCATCACATCACGTTATACAATAACTACTACATATGCATAAGTTTCAGATAAGTACTCCCATGTCATTATCATCAACTCAACCTCGTCTTACAAATATGACATTATATTATGACTCATGTTTTCCTCTCACTTTGTGTCATAAACTTTAATATATGTCTGCCTTAGCACCACATATCCGTAATAACTCATAGAAAAACATCATTACAGTTTACGATGCACATCAACGCATTTCAGACCCTAAGCTATAAACTTCCATCTAATACTACTGCATATACATCCACATTATGTATTTATTAACAGAATAAGTATAGCTCTGAGATACATAACTATGACAGTCCAGAACACTGCCATTACCATTTCAAACCGTTCCATTCTTCACCATAATCATCATCATTATCATCATCAATTGAGAATCAGCCAAACAAGTCATTTTCATTCATTTCTCTTTAAACCCCTCGTATTTCCTTTAAACTCTAACCCTTTTATTCCATTATAATACAACTCGCAATCCATTCTTTTTCATTCCTATGACAAGGCTGTGCAGTAGGTACCTACATTAGAGAAGAGGGGACATGAGACGAAAGGGACAAATGCATAATGTAATAAATACATACAACGAGGAGAGAAAAGACACACAGCGAGTGAAAACCAACGACCAGCCCAACTTACTTAACTAACACGTATTTGATACGAGAAAGAACTGATACAAAGCTACAAATCTATAGATAGGTAGTTGTAGTTAGTATATTATATAATATTAAGTATTTCAGCCCTACTTATATATTACTGGAATACAAAGACAATTTAGAGCCAAGCGAAGCCAATGAAGAGGAAAACACAATGAAATTGTAAAAGTTGAGAGCAGAACGGACAAGAGAAGAGTTGATGTTGATAAGTTGATATGATTAGTGTCGTAAAGTACATAATATGAGATAGATACTATGCCCCACCACGATATTATTATGTTCATTCCCTAAATGCTCAATGTAGAGTATGTACCTAAACCAAAACCTAAGTAACTAACTACACTAAACCAAACCAGGTGTGCCAAATTACTTTAGAACACCATGAAAATGCTGAATATAGAGTGACGTGATAAAAAATCTCTCTGCTCTACAATTTGAGGATGATGAAGTCACTCATTGCTAACTCATTCAGTTCCAGTACAAAATTCTAAAAGCCACCTCATTCGGGAACCTCTGTACCCTGCCACCTTTTTAGTACTCGCATTATAACATATCCCTGCTGTACACATATTTACTAATGTACTTAATAGATAGGTTACTTTCCTTATTGTTCGCTTATATTTACTTACTATTCAGTTGCACTCTGCTGCAGTGGACTCTCACTTGAAAGGAATGGATAGATTGACTAGTCACCAGTACCCGTTTACCACATAGAGAGAGACTGGAAGTCCATCCGTACACAATACAATACAAATGGCCACTCATGTTACGATATGATGAGGCAGTTTTGTGCTAATCGTGAGCATGGGGTACAATGTACGATCCTTTAGTGCTAAAATCTACAAGCTAAATTCTTTATGCCTTTTTACTACTTCATATCAATTCATATTCTGGAAACTGTAATGCATCATCCCTATACTTTAAATCATAGGAACTTATTCTCAATCTAGTAAACAAGTTGGCCCTTTAGTTTCTAAAGTACACTTGCCTACATAATTATATTCCGTCCACAACACGTAGGCAAAGTTAATATAGTAAACAAGAATATTATTATCTACATCATAATATCTATATGGTACATAATGCTAACATGGAAAAGTTTAAGCACAGAAGAGTACAGTAAGAACAACACAAATACTGATATTACTATATCATCATTATGCATTACCTACATAAGTAAAGCAAACTATATGGTACAATATTACGACAAACAAAATACTGAAGCTTACTCAATTTTCAATTCAATTCAACTGCTTGCAAACAAACTGGGATTTAGTTCCATAGTTCCGGTTTCATTACAAAGCCCATCTTTTACGCATTACACTCGCTCAACAGTTTACTTTGTGTTTACACAAACAACAAAACTACTCATTCGGTAATATAACTCTTAGTCACAGATTAGAGCATTAAAACGAGACTCACTCTCAGATCTGGAATTGTATAATATACTAATATGTATGTGTGCAGGTATATTTAACTAACGATAAGCTGCATTCACATTCATATAAATAAAAGGTGTTATACTAGATTGATAACATCATAAATACCCCTTTAAACACATTCAAATAGAATTTACATTATACAATACATGAGGATTAGGATAATAGAAAAGATTTACATTAGCTGAGTGAGAATTATAGTAGCAATAACGCAACACCATGAGTCGAGGAATCTTTTCATTTTTCTATAAAGGATGCAACTTCCATAAATGATATAATGAATAAATATCTGCCTACCTACTAATCGTAGCCAGGTACCTACCTCTCCAAAATGCATCCCTCGATTATACTTCTTGAATACAGATAACATCCGCATCGGAGCCCATGTATATAAAAGGGCATGACAAACCCATCCCAACTAGTTTCAGTTTTGTTTCCAATTCCAACTGACACAAAAGCAAACTAACCAAACTATAGCATCAACAAAACATTAAATTAAATCACTGTTCAGTTCAGTTATGCTCGACTACAGCTCACTCGCCCAGCTCCGACATCTTTTAAGGTACTTTAACAAGAAACTGACATGACATGACACACAAATGATTCATAAGAAAAATAAGAGTTGAGCCATCTCACTCGTGGATTTAGTACCCATTTCCATTTTACATCATAAAAATAAGGAGAGCCATGAAAACACTAACAATGATCCATCCAAACAAGAAATTCTTGGAATAGAAAAGACCATCTGCTTTTATAAGGCTCTCATTTAGGTGAATTGTGAGTTACTTAACTGTCCTACTATATACTACTACCTAAACTCCTTCAGTTGCCTGCTTGACCAAAAATTCGCTACGTATTTCGTATTATCAACGGCATGAGTGAATAGTATACCATACCACTAGTAAATCAGCTTTATTTTCTACTGAATTGGAATACAGCATAAAAATAACATAATCTCATTTCTTTTGAAACCTTAAAGGTTTCCCAGCAGCCGCATTTATTTGATTTGATTTCATCTTTTGATTCAATGTTGCAAAAGCAAAGAACAAATACTCCAGGACAAACAAACCCGAAAAGGAAATGAAACAATTCTAGGGACGCTTTTACTGTGACAACAATATGACGTAGCCCAACTACTATTACTGTTGCGTTGCGGTAGCGAGTATTTATAAAGAAAGCAAAAGTGGGATAATAAAAAACCGAAAGAATACACTGGAAAAAGAAAAGCACCTGGGTTTACATTACAAGAACCAAACCTCTTGAGTAAGATCAAAAAGCGCTATAGAAATATTACAAAAGATCTTTCCCAACTTAAGACACCATAATACAAATAGAGATTACCGAGCCGAGAAAGGAACATAACAAATAGAACAGAAAGGAAGAGTGCCTGGCCTGGTAAAGCAGGCTTGTTCATTCAGCGACAAAGTATCGCACATAAAGTAATATGTACAACATACTTTGTTTATTACGGCGCTATACAGATATAGTGGGCCTTTAGTGGTAGTAGCTTGACTTAGCTTACCCAAAGTACATTCATTCCTGGTCTCCCTTCACAAAATAATCAACATCTAAATAAAACCCAAAAGAAAACCATTGCAAAAAAGATAAAAGTCTCCAGCAGAGCTCGAGGAAAACAAAATATCAAAAGAACTGATCTTCGTCATTTTAAAGAAAGACATGCTCACACGGGCCCAGAAAAGAATACAATCTCTACACCCAAGTAAACAGTACAGCCCCACAAACCCAAAAGCAACATAATAATCATTGTTATTGTCTAACTTTAAACAAGTATACTTCCTTACATACGTAAATCATAGATGCACAGTACCATAAGGATAATATATCGAGATTAAAACAAAGTAACAATTGTCAAAATTCTTGGATGAGATTCAAACAAAGGGGATTACACGTTAATTATTGTTGCCTTTGGGTGAGGTCGGTTCTTAACATCCATTGTTTTGACTCAAATGAGATTCAACTTTGAAATATAGCTCGTTGAAATTTAAAAGCGGTCTCACTTTAAAAAATAATTTCCAGATTAGGGTCACAATCCCATAGCTTAGTACACAGGCTATTTTACATCCCTACTCTATGTCCTACCTGAGTAAAAAATAGTTCCAGGTGTAAATCATTCTTTCATCACGAGTGATCAATTTCCCACCGTTGTTGTATTATTGTATATTGTGGATGTGGACCATCACGAGTGATACTATATAGTAATATGCTCACTCTTGTTCGTCATAAGTAGAGTAGCGATACCCTGTTACATAAATATCTATATTACTTTACCGTAATAATATTAATATACAAACCAAGGGCCGTAACGTAAAAAACATTCATCTCTATTTCCTTTGCATTACCTACTTACTCATGCAATGATAATAGAACCCAAACAAATGTAAAGGATATCATTCAGAAACTAAAGGCCTTAGTTTAGGTAGCCATTTATTTAAACATGGTTTGTCCTGTACGCATTAGTTGTATTTGTATTTGGTTTTGTATATCAAAAGAAGAGTACCTCTATGCTTAACCTTAGAAAACTCACACATCTGAATCTCCTGTTTGGTTACATAGCATGCTATTCTATTATACAACGCTAAATAATAAATGTTCGTGTAAAAGATCTCTCATTCAGTGTGACTCAGATGAATTCAATTCCTCTATTTACACTCCCGATTCGGATATCCTCTCCAAGTAAAGTAACAATGACAAAAAATGCACAAGGAACGCAAAGCAACAATACATACATACCTACTACAGCTACTACTTATCCATGTACAAATACACCTAAGTATTAATATTACAAATAATGTAGTTCTTACTACGTATTACCACTATTACCAGTGTGGAATCATTCTAATGCATAGCAGATAAGAAAGCTCCTTATAAGGGTTCCAAATCCTAGCCCTATTTCGTCTTCCTGCCTTTGCCTTTCCTGCCCTTGATGCCTTACAAAGAACTTGGTCTCGAAGAGTAGAGCAAGTAAATAGTAGTAAATTACAGTATCATACATAATGTTTACGGTTGCATAAAGAATTTTCCAATTTTTTCTTTCTCACATTACCTATTTTGCTACCACCAAATTTTGTCTATGCAGTTAGTAACCTACATAACAGCTAAAGAATAAAGCTATGAAAGGCAGATTCTGTATAAATTATTGAAATTTAAAAACGGCATGTGAAAAGGATAGCAAATATCGTCGTCTATTTCCTTAGTGTGTGACACAAACTTAAAAACAGTATCTGCAAATCTTCTTAGGGATGAATTATAAATCAGAAGAAATACCGTACTATTTCGTAGAATAATAATAATTTATCTGTTAAGGGTCAGAAAAATGGTATACACTAGGAAATATTTAGATCACAATTAGACTACTGACGCTGGCATTTGTATCACACCTAATGTTTAAAGTATGGATGTATGTATTGAATAGGTGTAAATATAAGGCTTGTTATATCATATCATTTTATTATGGTTAAATTCCTACGGAAATACTTCTATGCTCTCTTTTATTAATTGTAACAACATAGCCACATTGGTAACCTATCCTGGAGCCGTATGCAGCGAAAAGAAACAGACAAACACACCAACTATCAGTAAAGCTAATAATACTGGCAAGAGAATCAACTATCAACATGAGAGCGACGAGTTAATGTGCAGTGCTGTTGTGGTAAAGAAAAAGGCAACTTTAAAAGTGCCCTCATAATAATTGTACCTAGGGAGATACACATACCTGGAGACTACAGACCTTAGAAAATGATAAGCACATTTATCAAACTAATGTAATGTATAAGACAAGGTAGACCTTAATGATAAGGCTTCCGGAGTAAAATGAAACTTGGAATAAAGTGGTAGTGGTATGGTGGGAAATGCACTAAGGGCTGCCACTTGCAACTTCAGCACAGCTTGCTCTAGTCTAACTTGTAATAATAATGTAATAAGTAAGGGATCAGGTCTGTTCCATCAGGTAGGTAGTACCATAACATATAGGTACCTAATCTACCTGGCCTGGATAGGTATAGGAAGTAATAAGAACGGATATAGGAGTTAACGCTAACTCAGCAAAGTAAAACCCTTGCATGGTTACATCATGTTATGTATTAAACTACTTACAAATATTACATTAGATTACACAATACTAAAATAAACATAATAAGTAATATCATAATATACAATAAGTCAAAGCAAGTCAAGTCAGAAGGGCAGATTGAGTATGAGTATGAGTATAGCTAAGAGTAAGGTAAAAGACCAGTCAAAAGGAAAAGGAACAACATAATAACGTATCCATCTGTTAAATAAAACTAGTAAATGTTTAGTCTAGTTGATATGATAGCTACGCACGGTTAGGAGTTTTATTTAGAGATAGCGATTTGTAGCTGGAGGTAAGGTACGCAAACTTAAAACCGTAAACGTATTTAAGACAGTAGGTATGTAAGTAAATCTACATAACTGAAACTAACTAAACCAGACTTAACCAAACCACCGCACTTATTTACAGGCAGTATGTCAGGTATATAGGTAATGGGTTGTATATAGGACAACTCTAGTAAGTCAGACTAGACAATACAATACTACAATACTTCAACTTTTCTTGTATTTAGATTCAGATCAACTTTGCGCAGCGGTGCACTGCACAAATGTACATAGGTATGCATATGTCCCAGGCACATACCACCACCGGACATAAGGGAATTCCGAGCATCCACATTTGCTACTCTTAATTAATTTATTACATTTTTAATTAAAAACATGAAATCCTTGATCTAGAGATTTTGTTGCTGATTTAAACCATGATAATATGCATGCGTAATAAACTCGTCAACAGTTTTAAAATACAGTATGTGGTAAATCTTTGGGATAACTTATTAGTAGGTAGAAAAGGTATTCAATAGTGAAAATAAGCCAATAAAAGCTGCTCTGGTAACGTGTGCCTACGACACAATATTTAACTAGCATACCTAGTAAGAAACTAAGTGAGTAGGTAGAAAGATATTCTTTTACTGGAAGTAACTACTAGTAATGCAAAGCAGTGCAATGCAATAAAATAGATAAGTCGAGGAGAAAAGTTACGGGTAAATAAAAAAAACTCTTAAGGAGAGAAGGGTGTTACGCTTCATGAAATTCACACATCCCTAAACCCGAAAATATCATCGTTGCATTGCATTGGCAGCCTGTCCTGGTTTGGCTTACTTTGCTTTGCCATTGCCACGGTGAAGTAAGTAGTAATAGTTAGCTACCTAAGTAAGTTTAAGTTAACAGTAGACAAGGCATGAGCAAAGCGAAGAAAAGCAGCACTACTGTACTGTCTGTCTGTCGAAATGGGTGCATCGGATATAATATTGTATGCAATACCTTCCCTCGTTCACTCTCTATCTCTATGAATGTATCTACAATCTACACTTACTTCTTATTTTAAAAGTTATCTACCAAGCATGGTTATTTTTACATATCGTCTCTTGTGTAGTGCCCTCCACTCCAATCCAATGCACTCCACTTTGCCCGTTTTGCTTTGCTTTCGCATTTTGTCTTCTTTTCTGTCAGACTCATTTAAAGATCCACATTCCCTTTCTCTCCTCCACTTCAACTTTCAACTGCATCTTTCTGTCTACTGATCCTTGACTACTTCACTCACCCTAGTCTACTCCCGAAATCCTCACAAAGATAAAATAAAAGTTACCCGCATAATAGTATCACTACTGCTCTCAAATTCTCAAATGCCCTAACAGAACCAAACCAGACCACCAAAAACACTGTACGAACATTACTTTACATAACACACGAAAACTACTACCCTCTTTGACTTTGCTTGCTTGTTGCCTTGCCTTGCAATAATAAACTTTGAGCAAACGCATGCCATTGAAATAAAAGCAACGCAATGGATTTACAAATACACCAACCAAGGCAAGCCAGAGTAACTATTTAGCCGAAACTATCTCTACTGTATATTATTAGGTGCATCTAAAGATAAAAATGCTTTCTTTGGCATCTTCCACAGTGCATCTACTTCTGACTCTATTCCATATGAATTTTTTATCTAGCTCCGTCAGCACAAAGCAATAACATGCAAGTAAGTAAGTATTTACTCTTATTACTACTTACACAGGAGGGAACACAAGCGGTATACGATTATTAGTTCAGTTAACTTCACGTCTCTAAAGTTGGCAATGGTTTTGTCTACATATCATGTAATATGTATAGCATTTAATGCAATACAAATGCAATGGCAACGAAAACAACGATAGAAAATGTTGGCAATGAATTTCACTCTTCTCCCTAACCCTAACACACTTCGATATTCTTGCAACAACTCCAAAGGCTAGGCACTTCGGTTCCGTTGTGCTGTGCTTCTGATACAATTAGAGATAAAGGATATTATATAGCAAGCTGGGGTAGGGAAGAAGGCAAGCATTTAGATGCATACCTATGCATTCATACATGCTCATACATAAACATTATCTGTTCCCGAGTAAATAGTATATACTACGAATACGACTGTACTTTGCAGTTAGTAAGTATGATCATTATAACTACTAGTAAATAGTTATAAGCTGTATCTTATATTCTATAGCAAGAATAAAAGAATAATATTATAAACAGTAGAGTTCAAACTTCAAAGTAAAAATATAATCATCTCATCTTCACAAGAGACGAGGAAAGCCAATTCAATGCAATGTAACATTCGCTTGTAACTTTCAGCTTAGCTACTGCCTACTGCAAGTAATTCAAATGCATTGTGAAAGACAATTATATTGGTGGAAATACCTTTGTAGTATCCTAGTATCTTTAGTGCATACATAATATACCGGAGGCAAAACAAAAAATAAGTACGCTATAGAATAGATAGAGTGGTTTGGTTTGGTTTGCATTTCGGCGTAACTCGTAAGTACATAGACACATAGTGTGAATGTACACTGCCACGGTGGGATTCATTAGAATTATTCGAGATAGAATGAAATGGAACGGCGAGAATTCTCGGATCAACTCGAGTCGACAATCTCATCAGAGAGACAGGCCCATTCAGCCTCTAATGTCTTTATCATGCAAATCGAGTGATTCAATCCATTGCAGCGCATAACATAACATAACACAACAGAAACACTGTAGCTAACATATAGAGTAAGAGTATGCTAACCCGAGCAAATCAAACTAACAACCAACTGCAATGTTATACTTACATACTTTACTTTACTTACTAATAGTTAATAGCTAGGTAAGGTACATTGCTTTTCATGTATGTGTCTATTAGCTAACACTACGCACGAGGAGTATAAAGAATACCTGTGTACTATGATAATGCTATGCTAACAAAAAATTGCCTAGAGACCTACTGCATACTATACTTCTGTCCTTTTCAGCTCATTCCTAAACATCACATTGATCTCATTCTTTCACACCTATTTCTAATTCTATCTATGCAATGCAATCCCATTCAATCCAATTTTCCTCCTGTGCTTGATATTCCATACAAACTTTAATCGAACCAAATTCTAAAGGGCTTCCCAAACATTCCGCCCTGCCTTTAGTTACGTGATAAGGTAATTTTATATAAACATACTGACACAATATTCGTAATAGTAAGTAGTACCTACAACTATAACCTAAGTAGCATCCCTGATTTAAAGTACTAGACAAATAATAGGTATATAGAACTACTTTTAGTGTTAGTATTTGTGTGTCCTATTATTTTATAAGGGCATGGCTTACCAGGTTAGGAAGCTGAATTGCATATTGCATTCATTGAAATCATTCACGAACATGAAGATACATAAAAGTTGTCTTGTTTTCTGTTGGTTGCTTGTATGTAAGTATATGTTACAGGTAATTAGCCAAATCAGGCATTAACGTTAATGCCTGATTTGCCAGCTAATAGACACATACATGAAAAGCAGTGTACCTTGCCTAGCTATTAACTATAAGACAATAAGCAAAATTTTCCCAAAATTTATCTATCCTGTGATTATAAATGTCGATTTTACACTCACATTTTAAAATTTAACTGGTCCTAAAATTGGCATTTCTCATCGCCAATTAACGAGGTGGTACTTTTTGGAATCCCTGTAACTTGCTTTATGAGACTGGAAAATTCAATATTAAAAAATGTTAAGTTCAATACTTATTTATGACCAAAATTTGAGGAAAATTTGGCATATTGGCGTGGCATTAACATTAGTGCCTGATTTGTCTTATTACCTACAACACATATATTAAATACAAATGTATGTGCATGTTTATAGAGTACTAGTAAACTGTGAAGGAAGTTCATTTCACTTCTCCATTCCATTCACTCACACAAATCACTAACAAATCAGTGTGACAAAACCTCCCAAACTATACAAAGACTCATTTCTCTTGACAAACATCACCAGCCACTAAATACTTGCTTACAGATGTTAACATCCTCCGAACTCCCTCAAAATAGTCAGCTAATGACGGAGTTGAAACATGCTTGCTTGCTAGCTATAGTATCATAAATAGTACGGTGCGGTGAGAAAAACATTTTAAATATCTCTTGAGTAGGTGCATGAACATGTCAGTCTAGTCTAGTCGACCCCGTTAGTAAAAGTCACGGAAATTGAATCAACCTATGAAAAGAGTCACTTACGAGCTAAACTAAAGTAAAGTTTAAGCAAACTGACAGTTCATTAAAAAGCGAATGAGAGTTTTTATTTGGGATCTCTTGAATTAGTTCCAGACTCATTCTAAATGTCTAACAATGTATATTAAACCATTAAAAAGCACCTTCCTATATAATCAAACTTCTTATTAGTGAAGCACAAGTGAATCCTTACAATTTACATTATTACATTAAACAATAGGGCTACCTAAACATACCTATACATTGAAAAGTATGTAGGTACACTTGTTAAAAATTAATGAAACATAAGATAACATAGGACAGGAGATCAAGCGCATACATACACTTAACTCACTCTGCTACAAAATAATAAACATAAAAAGAGTACCTTCATAACGCTTTTAAGTGAATAAAACATGTATGCTACAGTACACGTCTAGTCTATAACTTTTTATCACTATCTACATTAATACATTCCATAATTTGTAAATAAGACAGTTCTACGTTCTACTGGTCTGTCTAACCACATTGTCAATTTAAACAAGCGGCTCGACTGTGGTGTACATATATAAAACCTTTAAACAATAACAAAACACAATGGATCCTTGTAATGTAATGAATGTTATGTAATTGTATAACATTGCATGGTAGTGAGCAGTGAAAGGGTGAGTGGAGTGGATTGAGTGAGTGTATCTCTAGTTAAATAAGAAGACTCACACCACACATGGTTCATGTTCAATGTTCACTCACATATAGGAATAAGGCTACGACATAATTTACAACTGGAGAGGAAACATTGAAACATAACATAACATGATGCTATAGTTTTCTTTCCATGGAGCATCATTAGATTAGATGTAGGTGAGGAGCCTGAAGGGAATAGGGGAAAGGTTACGTGCCGAGATGCCAGTCAAGTCTCATAAGATACTCATAATACTTTACTTACATTTATCCCTACACTACTTAATATCCAAGAACTGACTTTTAGTTTAGATTGCTACACCCGATTCACTATTTTATAAAGGCAAGGCAAGCCAAGGCAGGATGCTCCTCTTCATGAAATTACAGTATCCATCTAAAGCATATATTTTATTATGTTTATACTCTTACGAACTTAAGCATAGCAAACAAGGAGGTAAATGCTGACTGGCCAACATTAAAAATGATATCACATCGTTTCAGTTAAAAAGATATTAGATAACACACATTATCCTATGTAAGTAGAAGACCACAACAACAAACTCACACTAAAGTCAAAGACAAGTCAACTAGAGTAAACTATACCATTCACCAGACAGAATGGAGCGGAAAGCAACAGTTTGAGTGAACTCAAGTCAACAACAGTAGAAGAAAAGAATAAAGAAAATGCTAATGCTCAAGTCTTTATTATCATCATCATGTGTTTCACTTGATGTGAGCATGAGAATACGAAGGGCAGGCGTGTCAAACTAATAGGGCCTACCTTTTTCTAACTCTTAACTCGAACTCTTCTTTTCCTTCGGCTTTAGCTTATTTACCATACCAAAAAAGATCACACAAAATATACTAAATGCGTATATTTCTATCTGATCTAAGTATCTGTACGTACGCATTTACATCACAACGCAAGTATTAAGAATTAAGACCATACCTTATATAGAATGATATTACTAATATACTTAAGTACTGATACAGATACAACACGTATACGCAAAGAAGTAAAGAACTATTGCATTACAGACGATAAGCACAAGATTATTTATATAAACGTATAGAAATTAGGTAAAAGTCAAGTAAAGGCAGTTAATAATAAAACTACCTCCTTACTAACAAATATTTATATACTTGCAGTATTAGAGTTAATCCACTCATGTTACGTAATATTTAGGTAGAGCCAGAGTGAGTACAATGTAGTACAGTATAAGCTTTAAGTCAAACACAAGTTTATGTGCAACATAAGCTGTATCTAAGCAAACCAGGGGAAAATGCTGGAGAAAAAAATGACTCGCACGACTCACTAAACAACAACGCTAACGCAACGTAGTAAAGTCAGCATTCACGTTCACGACTGCTGGTTTCCATCTATCCTATTCCACGTATGTATGATATTTAATGTCTGTATCCTTATAAGACAACAAGGCAAAAGGTAAGAAGTAAGAAGTAGGATCCCTTTGCTCGAATAAGTTTATATCCAGTTTAATCGTAACGCAACGTTGCATCACATCACGGTATTATATACTTATATGAAATATTATTGCTTAAGTACGTACTAAACGGTAGGTTATGTTACTTTTGTTGCCTTCGTAGATTTTTATACGTGAAAGTAAAGCTGTGTTACGTAAATTATACACACAATACTTGCTACTGCGTTAGTTCACGGCGTGCTACATGTATTAGTATACTCGACTCATGAAGACACAGCATAAGAAACATTATAAATATATTATGTTCTTAATAGGGAAAACAGCATTAGCAAAGGGAGGAAGGAACGCTTACCAAATGTCTCCATTGTATTTGTAATACTTAGGCAAAAGCAAACTAATGCTTATATGTAATGAAATTACTACTAACCTATAGAGATACAGTATAATGAAATGTAAGCATTACTAACGCTAGTAGTCTCTGTATATATTTAATTCAACCAAGGCAAGGAAACAAAACAGTGAAGTGAACAGAAGGCGAGGCAAGCAAAGAAAACGAAGGAAACTAGCAAAACTCAACGAAAGACTCACTGCCCTGGCCCTGGCTGAGTGACAAAAAAGGAAATGGGTGATTACCGAAAAGACTAATTAGCAGCAATCCTTCTATGACAGTCTATTTCTGCCACCAGTTAGTTACTTCCATTATATGTTTGTTCACATTAAAGCATATGAACTTTTAATGAGAGTTGGACTTGCACAACCAACTCATCGCATCCACATCACCATCAACGTAAATAAACACCAGACAGCCTACTACACAAAATAAAACAACTTCCATTCTTTACTCAACTCAACTTAAATCAACTAACAATAAAGTGATGTGCATCCGCAAGGCTGTCACATCAACAACCCTATTCATTTTCTCTCCTGTCCTCTCCTTCTCATTCGAATCCAGGAAAAGGGTGTATTGGATAATGCACTAAAAGCCTTGCTGAAATTGAACTAGCTAAACGAGTTAGCCTCTTTCATGAATGTATGTACGTATACGTAAATGTCCAGTTGAAGTTGAGTCACTTTATCGAGCCAACCTAACCATGTAGCAGGATTCCAAGTAAAAATAAGAAAAATAGAGCGCGAACGAGGCGAAATCTCACCTAAATCATCCCTGGTTGATGAGATGAGCGGAGAATCTTCACTTTTGGGTATTTTCCTCTTATGGTTGCACAAGAGTCGCGTCTCCATCCCAGTCTCATTGAGATTCAGTAAACTCTCCTCTTCCTCCTGACATAAATTTGTTACCTAGAAATATTAAAGTTTTCATGTAGTTAAGTTATGTTCGTATGTCTTGTTATATTTGTGCACAGTATGCTGTGAATTCCTTACAAAACTACGTGCATGTAAATACTATCAGTATATGGTATGGTAATAAGCATAGATAAATATATTTAGGTAGAGTTTCTAAGTATGTACACAGATAGATTTTAAGGTGCTTATGACAAGATATAAGTATGTAATATACAGTGCTACACGAATGACACACGAAACTTGGCGTCACACCATAAAAAACTTTGGACACAGCCGAGACGACAAGTCAACTCGACCACATTACATATTACACACATAACATGCCATCATACACCGCCCTACCATTTATTATTCAACCTCAACTGAACTGAAAGTCTGAAAGAGCAATATTTTCTTTTTAAACACAAAGCGTTCACAAAATGCAAGATATGGCCTTTCAGTTAATATCATAACACGAGAAAACAGCACTGTGTGCATACTGGTTATCTCCAAACATATTTATTTTCTTAATTCATTTTCTAGCTAGGTATATTGTAATTTCACTCAGGACAAGAACTTGAGCATCTTTAATCTTTATCTTTATGCACATTGACATGCCATATAAAAATACGATAATTGTTACCCATCTGCCCCTACAATCCTATGATATATTACTTACAGTATTAAAAATTAAGTGTGTAAACTACAATTGCTTATTATTATCACCTTCGGGTCGAAGCTGAAAGCGTGCTCCAATCGCA
>JAQFYC010003794.1:0-19468 GCA_034694165.1 Tomocerus mixtus
ATGCTAAACTTCGTCAAACAGGTCGCACCTTCCTTAACTACACAAACACTACAAGCCAAATACAATACAACAGAACAACCAAAACCAAACCAAATGTCCACACATTAAGGCACAACAAATATTTCTCGGGAAATTAATATGTAACGGAAAAATGAAAATGAATTATTTCTACTTTCAAATGAAAAAGTTGACAATAAATGAAAAAATACGGTAAATAGTACATTTAATTGTTTCAAAATTTTTCAAGAAAAAATTATACTGAAATAAATGGCCTAAAAATTATTTCAATCATTTTCATTTGGAAGTGCACAATTTATGGCGGGGGGGGGGGGGGGGGGGTGATTGTAATTTACTCAAGATTTAAAATTTCGTTCGCCCTACAAATGAAACTTTTAAATTAATTTTAAATCAGGAATTTTTGTAAATTCACTTTTTTTAAAATTAATTTCAAAAATATGCGTTTTTTAAATATTTCCGCTATATACACGTTAAATAATATTTTAATTAACTTCATTGTTATTAAATAAAACCTTAATTCCATCTACATTGATTATTTTTTTAATTTTTCATCATTATCCTGCAATTATTATTTTTCAATATTTTCGCATATTTCATGGTGATTTTCATTAATTTCTCTCATATTATTCAATTATTTTATAATTTCATTTTTATTTTTAACTATTTTCCCATATACTCAATTCTTACTTCATTTTTTTCACTTTTCATGGTTTTATTGGTGAAAGGTGAAATTAATCGAAGATTGTAAAATGCCAAATGCTAACGTAAGCAAAAGGCAAAGCAAGCAACAGTAAATTATTAACACTTTTGAGCATTTCATGCAAATACACCATTATCCATATCACATCACACATTCCATAACTAAAGAGAGCTATGATAAGTATTATTATAAGCTTATGCTTACGCAGCAGTAGATTTCCCTTACGCTTTATTAGCATTAACATTGGATTGCTGGTAGAATATTCGTGGTGGAATGAAAATGAACATTAACATATTTAGAGATATGGGATTGGGATGACGATATGGAATGGAATACTACGACAGAAAGAACAGAAATTGTGCCTACGGGGCTAAATGAAATCAATGCCTTAGTTCACTTCACATAATAACTAATACCAAACCAAACCACTTTTCATACAACTCACTTACTCAACTCAACTCACAAACACAATAAGTAAGCAAAGCACAACAGGGTACTTAAACCTCCAGTCTCCAGTAGTCCAGCACAATACAGGACACAAACAGCAAGGCCAACCCTTTTAAAGGTGTTTCAGTCATTTCAACCCTTTCTTATTACATGCACTACTGGAATAAACTGGAAAAATAGATTTTTGGGAATAAATACTAAAATTATTGCACTTCGTCCACAATAATTAATGCCAAGAAGAAATAAAAAGGCACAAATTAAAGGAGAGTTAAAAAATTAATCAACATATACAGGGTGGGGAGCTAAAATAGTCCCCTTATTAATTTTAGAAGACGATAACCCAAGAAGCACAATAAATGGGAATTTGGTGTCATTTTGTATATTAAGATTTTCGATAAGTCCAACATATTTTTCATATGCTTGGAAAACTTTCAGTGTTTTATATTTAAAATTTAATTGTAAAACAATTATATGTAATTAGGCATCTCTATCAATTTTTACACAATTTATTATTTTTAATGCCTACATTTGCAGTGATTTGTATTCAAAAATATATTTATCCCATAAATAATTTCCCATTAGCTAACCATTTTTTCACATGCCTACAAACGCTTATACCTACGTATTTCTACCAATTTTAAACATTTTTCCATACGGCTCAATAAATTTCAGTGTTTCGGCTATAAGTACAATTATTTGTGATCACAATCCTCAAGTAGACCATTAATTTAATTTTCTATCTTTAGCCATCTCACAAACTTATTTCTTAAATATTTTTTCCATTTTTTCCACCTACATCATCGTAATTGTTATTTCCTTTGTAAACAATTGAGTAAAACATACGCAGTTCTTGCAATTAGCTTTCGGCCTTATGTCCTTGTATGTAATTTTCCATTTCTCCTTTTCTACCAGACCAGCAGCATAGCAGCCTTACGTACACAAGTACACAAGTACAGGGAGCAGAGGTGTTAAACTGTGTTTAGTACACTGTTTGTTATACAATAGGTACATTATTATCTGTCCGTCCGACGTCCGTGTCGTATATAAAGGAATAATATTAAGCTATGTAGTTCTGTGTGTAATTTCTGGCTGTAGGTTCACGTTCAGGTTTAAATTGAAGTTGAAGTAAGTCAAGAGAAGGCAGTCAGTCACCAGACCAGGAGCAGACCTCAAAATTCTATAGTACATAGAAAAGAGTTTTGTGTTACAACTTGCATTACAATATTACAAACGGATGGATATTGGCTTGGATTTGGATAGAGTTAAAGTTGAAGTCGAGTCAAGTCAAGCTGAAAGTTGAGCTTTAGTAAACAAGTGTAAAAGTGTACTCTATTCTATAGACATACACAAAATACACACAAAATAGAAGAACTCGTAAAGAAAACTAAGAAGTATAGGATATCGCTATATGGAATTTCATGTGTGTGTGTGTGCTATGTTATTGCCTCGGAGCACAGCATGCTCTTGTAAATGGGAAATTCTAAACTTCTTTCTAGCTCTGTTCTGTATTTCTATTTTATAGGATCTACTACGAATACGAGCTACTCTGTACAGTAACAGTACTAAACCAAAACCAACACCAAACCAAAGCCACCAACTAAAAAGGCTTAAAACCTTCCATAACAAAACACGACACAACGTAAACGTAACATAACGCAAAAGGGGTAATAATAAGTCCAAAGTGCTAAACAAACCTCAAAACTTTTATGTATTGCATTATTCATTCACAATTTGGCCCTTTTCACATAAGCAAACACATTCCTGGCAGATATTTTGCAATTTTTCGTGTCTTTTTAAAAGATATTCGTCTATGGAGATTTTAATCATGTTACCCCTTTTATAAGACACCGCTATGTTCTCTTGAGAATTTATTAAAGATACATATTGGGAAAAAGGAATAGTTTTAAGATACTTGGAAATTATTGTGTCCTTTTTTTATCAGACAGTAATACATTTTAGGGAAATTTTGGAATTAAATTATATTCTAGACATATTCCTTTAAAATAATTTGAAGGTGTTCAAATAAATACATTTCTAAGGAATTTTGAAATGATTGCGTCCTTTTTTTAGGACGGTAAAATATTTTTGGGAAATTTTGGGAAGTTTTATTCATTTTAGAAGAAATGGACATATTAAATTGTATTCAACGAAAAGTATTTAAGCGAAAGCATAAGAAATTTTAAATTCTTTTGTCCCTTTTTAAAGGCACTGCCACATTTCAAGGGATTTTTGTCATTTTAATTTTACCCCTTTTGGAGGACACTAACTTCGGAATTCGAAAATATTTTTGAAGTTGAAAAAAAGTGGTATTTTTACAGAATTTTGGAATTTATTTTACCCTTTTAACGCATTCTTGACCTTGGGGAATATTTTAAAATTTTTGGACCCTTTTTGTGACGTGACCCTGTACACATTCTTTGGCGGGGTTCTTTCCGCCACATTGGGGGCATTTTAAACTTCGAAATAAATTGAAAGCTATAGGTAAATGGCGGTATTCTTCAAATAGCTCTGTTTGTTTATTTAGGTAGATTCTAGATTGCAGATTGTGGAATCAGTGTCAAGAAAAGGTTTTATATTTTCCAGTCTAGTTCTCCAGTGTACTGCTGTAGTTGAGTCGTCCAGTTGAAGTTTAAGCGGAGTCCAGTTCCAGTCCAGTAAATTGTTTGGTGGACTAGCTGGATAGATTTGTCGGATGTTGAATGAAAGTGAATGAATTGCTATTGAGATTGAGACGAGATAATTTAATGGGGAGAAAAAAGTGAAGGAAAATAGTTGGAGGACTTGCGCAGAAGTTCCAGAAATCCTGGCCTGGCCTGGTCTGGCTCTGGCCTGGACTTCTTGTACAGCTCTCAGCTACTTTCTGCTTTAGTTTGGCTCACAGACTCACATCACAGAACAGAAAGTATCTCAACATAACAACAAAAACAGGAGAAAATCCAGTGGAATCCGTCAGTCGATTGCGAACAAAAATGTAGAAATGTCTGCACAAGGCGAGACGAGATTATTGAAATTATCGCACGTGCATTTGTTGTTAACTTGTTTCCTCTTATTTTCCGTTTGTTTCCTCACCTTTAAAGTCTATCATATCGAAAATCAATTACAACTACTTAATCACCAACAATCACCAGTTGTAACAACATCACAATCCTCCTGGACAGACTGGAATCCCTTCCAGACAGCCACAAAATCTAATTCAAACTCTGTAGAAGACGAATCTCTAACTGTCACGAGAGTCAAGCGAGAAAGCTACGATGACAATTTACTAACCAAAAATTACTGCAATTGTCCAGCAGGTAAGAAATAGAAAACTAATTAACAATTAACTAATTCATTTGCAATAATAATACTACAATTCTTTAATTAATTATTTTCATATTTTTTCATTCTCATACAATTTACAAATTCAAAATTCTACGAGAGAAATCGGATTATCAAAGGAATGTGCTCCGCATTTTCAATTTTCAAAATCAGATGATCCCTACTCCTGTATTCTAATTATAATTCCAATTTAAACTTAAATGTGTGTCTTCGTGTGAAGAAAGTTGTTTCTGCGTTTAGTTAACAATTTAGATTAGATTAGAAGCAAGCACGCTGTTCCGTCGTGCGTAGCCAAGCGTTAAGTTAAGCAAAAACTAAAAACAAATCTTCGTGGCTGTTCTAAATGTAAGTTTTAGTTTTAACTATTCCCTGGTCTGCCAAATCGTGTAAAAGGTTGGAAATAATCTTAGCTATTTCATCGTTTCTGTTATTGTGATTTAGAATGTTGAATGATTGGAATTTTTCAAATTTTTTTGTTTTGTTTTCTTTCTCTGTGCGTTGGATTGGAATTCCTTTAACTTCTTCCTAGAAATCTTCAGAATCAGAATCAGCAGAAGTGTTTAGGCAATGTCCCAACAAATACTGAGGGAACCTCGTGTTTTATTCTACTCTGATGTAATTGTACTCTAAAAGCTTTCCTCAATTCAACATTCTCCATGACATGACAGTCTATATAGAAGAATCTTTAGAAAATAAATAAATGTCTATTGATTGGACTGGAAAATCGGAAATACAAAATATAAAAATGTCACAGATGTCCAGTTGAATTGTAAAAGAAGAAAAGGAGAGTTTAGGAAGGAAATCAAAGCGAAAGTTCCTGGACTGGACTGGACAAGAGTGGACTGACAATTTCAATTGTGTTTTCTTTTCTGGATTCTATTGTCATTGTTGTTTGGTTTTCGTTTGATAATAATAGTTGTAGGAAATAGGAAATGTTTGTACATAGAAAAAATATCTAGCAATTGGCCCGTTTTGGTTTGACATTATTTATTTAGAGGAAGTAGTTGAAGAAATATTTTTCTCCACTCCAGGATATACCATTTACATTCTGGATACTGAATAGGATATTGCGATAGGAAAGGATTACATTGTCGTTATATTTCGATTTGTACGTAAATAGGGATATAATAGTTGTAATGTGTTTGTCGAAAAAGCTTTTAGAATGTACAAGTCCAGAGTTGACATTACATTATATTAAAGGAGAGCCAGGCCAGGACATGACAGATATTTTGTGATTTTTCGGATGTTCGTCTGGAAGATTTTGGTTTGCTATATGTTTGGGTATAGGGTTTGATTAGAAGTGCATGCCATGCTCATGTTCTTGTCATGTAGTCGACTTTTATCAGATTTTGTAATTTGTAATGGTGGCAATGTTAGAAAGATTGAGAGCCAATTTACAGACTGCCATTAATCAGGAAGTCTCAATTTAAATCCCTCCATTTAGTTCTCGCTCCCCCTTTCCCATCCAATCCAGTACAACGCACATCCAGTCCAATGCTCCGATCTACGGAAAGTACATTGGTGAGCAGATCAGATCAGTCAAGTCAAGTCGCAGCAGACTCTTCCTTTCTATATACTTCACAATCACACACAACTCAAAAAAGTCTATCTCTATAAGTACCTCTTTACTCTCAAGTAAGGAGAAGTCAAGTCAAACTCAAGCACTTCTCCTCCAAAGCTCCAAACCCACCACACTAGCTCAAAAATCTATATAGATAGATACGAGATACACTCCAGAATATTGTTATTACAGATTGCTAACAATATACAGGGTTGCAAAATATGATTACATACGTTAGTTACATAACTTCAAAATATTCCTTCCCATATAACACTTTTAAAAATTAATTGTTAAGCATTTTTGCAAAAATGTAATTTTGAATTCTCCTTTTCAAATTGGCCTTTAAACTCTTTAGATAATTTTATTTGCATTATGTTTGTAAAGACAATTAAAATTGCTTTTTAAAAAAGTTGATGCCCTTAAAATTGCTGATGGTTTAATTCTAAAGGGCTCAAATTGAAAATTAAAGGCTGTTGAAAGCACTTATGGCATTTCTCTACAGATGAAAAATTGGCTTTATCATTGAAAAAATATTTGCATTGTCAAAGGTCAAGTTGAAGGTAAAAATTCTAATGCCCCTCATTTTTTACCTTTTTAATTGCAAATTCTAATTGACTTTTATCCTTAAAAGCTTCAACGAAGTAGGTCGATAATAATCAAGCTTTGTGTGCAATTGGAGTGCCTACAAAAATCCACAGCATTTCCTATAGGCACGCAAAAAATTGTTGAAAATTCTCATTTGTTTTGAAAATTAAATTAAATTACGATAATAGGTATTGGTTAACTTTTGAATTATAACTTTAAATGTCCATAAGTATTTTAAGGAGACTATCAGTTTGTTTAAAGCCCAAAAAGACAGAAATGTGTAAAACTAAAGTGTAAATCTTTTTGTTCCAACCCTGTAGTTGAGTCTTACCTACTTAGAACATTCCTTTTGTAGATTCTACATGCAATGCAATGGCAATACGCTAATACCTACGTTTCTTTCGTTAGTAAGTAAGTTTTGTCGGAAGGAAAGAACCTGGCCTGGATTCTGGATTGGCCTGGCCTGGTATTGCATGGCATGGCCTAGCTTTTCTGGTCTTTAGACTCGAGTGTATGTTATGTAGTTTGGTTTGGCTGGAGAGTTCCAGCCAGAGCTAGAGACTAGGTTCTCTACTTGGCATATTATAGCGGAACATGACCAGCATGTAAGTAAGATGAATGGGAGATACTTTTACAAGTCCGGAATGACAATAAGGAGCTTATGTCAAAGGTCGGTGTGGGGATGTCTGATTTTCTGGAAGCGAGCCAACGAATTTCTCTCCATACATTTTTTATTCCCATTTCCATGATCATCATCATCTTCCTCCTTCAACTTCCTTCCTTTTTTACTTTTACAAACGTCTCTCATCTTTTCTTCTTCCGCCTTTCTTTTCAACAACCTCACCAATTTCATCAACTCAACTCCTTTTCACAGATTCTTTTTTATTTTAAGGTCCGCCCGGAAAACGGGGAAGAAAAGGAAAGAAAGGCGATGCGGGAGAACCAGGCTCACCGGTCAGTTATCTTCAATATTAAATCCTCAAGCTTTATGATTATGATACCTACTGACATCTTAATCTTCGCAATGAATGACTCACAAATCATAAATAATTAGCTAATGATTGTTATTTACTGGATATTCACAGGGTCCGATGGGATCGGCTGGAAAGAATGGCTTCCCCGTAATTACTCTTCATTTATTTATTTATTAACATTAAAAATTAACTACTATATTATAAGGCCTATTATATTTAAACGCACCATCACCTGTAAAAATACGTATTTTTAATTACACAAATTATTTATTAAGTGGTTGAGAAAATTTCATAACAAATACTTTGTCCGTCTGTCATTGGACACTATTACTTTTGACAGTGTTTACCAATTCCGATGATATTGGGTAAATGTAATTGCGTACTGCCACTAAATTGTTAAATAACAGGGTATCGTATGGCAAGTAGGTTTTTTTGGATAACTGTTAACGTCAGGAATAAGGAATGCAAATATAAATCTTAATTTACCCCAGAGCGGGGCAATGAAACATTGCTTGAGAATTCAGAGCTAATATAATATATCTGTAATATAAACTATCTGTAATGGTATTGAAACGAAACTGGTAGTTTAGTTAACAGTTACACTATTTAACTCATCCGGTTTGCAATGGTTTATTTTGTGTAATATGCGTGTCGAAGTACAAGTATTGTCGTGGTGCGTTTACATGTAAAATAAATTAACTACGTAACATTTCTAGATAGTTTTTACATAGTTTGTAGTAATTAATCAGAAATACTAATTTTAAATATTTACTAACGCTTTGGATTTTATTTTGTATTTTTTCTATGTTTTTGTTGTTGTGGTTGTTGTTGATGTTGATGAACAAAAACAAAGGGTCCAATCGGACTCGACGGGCCGAAAGGAGAACCCGTAAGATTTTTTTCGTATCGTATCGGTTGCATTTAATTTTGTGTGTGGTTTGGTTCCGGGAATTGAGATTTAGAATGTGGTGAGATGCTAAAGTTGAATTTATGGTTATAGGGTTCCGTAGGGGAGAGAGGGGCAAAGGGCGAGCCGGGAAGTCCGGGTTATAACATCACCACAGCTGCCAAGGTAAAGAAAACTGGACTGGAATCAAATCAAATGCTACAAATAAACGTTGCACTTGGAGTGATATATGTCCACACTTATTGTTAGTGTTATTCAGCCGATGCCAAGATCACCACTCTTTTGTAGAACCATAGATTTCACTACGCTACAAACAATTTCGTAAAATATTTAGGGTCTCCAATTATTATTTAGCATTTTTTGAATGTCGACCAGTCAATTCTTATTTTAATTTGAAAGTGTAAGGTTAGTGAGAGTTTAGATTTGATTTTTAGTGTAAAAAAGTAACAAAAAAGCAAAAACTGATATAAGAAATTGTCGTAAGGAGATAAAATTCCTTTATATAACAGATTATTCACCAATATTTCGTCTCAGTGACGCTTCGAAGGAATTTAGACCTATTTAACACGATATGTAACAAGTAAAACTTTGTCTAACCTTTGAATGTATACTTAATATTAATATTGAATAGTAAATAGGAATTGTGTAAAGAATATTTAAAAGGTACACAAAATTGTGGAACAATTTGAGTGCCTTTTTAAGGAGTTCTGCGTTGAAAATTTAAAAGTGAAAAATATTTTGCGAAATTATTTGATGCGTTGTCATTTTGAGGTTCTAATTTCAAAGGAAGGGTGTTGAGTGTTGACATAAGCTGAGTGTTATTATTATTATATACTTCTAGGGTAGTGTAGGGAGTAGGGACGCGAACGATACTTATACGTAATATTCTTTCTAGTAAAGTAAACTGTAGTTAAGTAAAGTGCCTAGTTGAGGGTTGTTCTTGTTATTGTTATTGTTATTTTTATGTTACGTTATGGTATGTTAGATGTCCATGCACATAGTTAGAACAAGTTTTATATTTTGAATATAGTTATGTTATGCACATGTAAGTACATGTATATGAAATGAATTATAATAACGATGTCCAGTAAGTATATGTGAAAGCAGTGCAATGCAATCGAATCCACTTGAATTTTGAATTGAAGTTTAAATGAGCAATTTGTGTGTAAAAAGTTTGGAGTAAAGCGAAGTGTGAGTTCCGTGAGCGGAGGCACAATCGGCTACGCTGAAATCATTGCCATCAAGGTTCTCAACTCATTCCCTAACATTTAATATAAAACTCTTCATTTTCAGTTCAGTTCAGTTTATATTTATATCTCTAACCGTTTCAATATTTCATTCAATCCATTTTTATTGCTGGCAATTGGTTTTGGTTTTCGGTTACTTTCCCTCCTATGTATCTCTGAATTATTCTGATCTAGTTTTACGTAGTAATATTTACTTTCTGTGTTACTCTTACGTTATTTTATGGATTTTCAATTATTTCATATTGGCTTAAATTTATACACACCTCAAAATACTTGCATTGTCACAAAATATTAATTAACTTGCCTTAATTTAAATTAATTTAATGGAAAAATAATAAATTTCCACAAAATATAATATTTTGTGGCTAAAATTAATTAATTTGTGGCAAAATCTACTGAAAAATGAGTATTTTTGGCGTGTTTTTAAATTGAAGCCTTGATTTGATGTTATGTGGCTGGCCTGGCTCCTCCAGGATAAATTGTTAGTTTTATTATTTATTAGTTTAGTTTAGTAAATTAGATTGGTTAATTTAATAATTTTTAGTGTCACTGTTAATATTAGTTAGCACCTACAGCCTATAGTAGTGTTGTGTAATTATTGTAATGCTAAATAGGAATGTAAATTGTATTTATTCTGTATTTTGAATGTAATTTTAGTATTTTCGTTGGTTTCTTTATCCTTTATTTCGTTTCTTTTCCAATTTCTGTTTGTAGGAGTTGGAAGCGTCTGGCTATAATATCAATCAGCACGTTATCACACTCAGAGTAATTAATTCTCACTTTTATTTTCTTTTCTTTAGTTTTTGGCTTCAAAGCTTGGATTTTGATGCATTTATCTCGTATTTATTTATATGAGGAAGTTTTGCAAAGAAAAATTATTAATAGTTGGGATTTTGCATGATTTTACTATCAGGGGGAACCTGGAGAAGCGGGACCGATAGGTCCACGTGGTGCGCCCGGTCAAACTGGACTTCCAGGAATGAACGGACGAATGGGTCCTGGTGGAGATAGAGGTAGTAATTAATATTCGTAAAATAATTCTAATTTTAATATGTAATAGTAGTGATATTAACGATTTTAATGTATTTAATTTTTAGGGGAGAGAGGAGATAAAGGGGAACGAGGCGAAGGTGGACCAGTTGGCCCTCCCGGCCCCAAAGGAGAAACGGGTCCAAAGGTAAATATAAATTTTGGGTTTTAAAATGTAGTACAATTAATGTTTCCTTAGGGAAGTGTCGGAGGAAAAGGGGAGAGGGGGACGACGACTTTGGTCGACGGACAGGGTATACCTACTGGAATCATTGAGGGACCCCCGGGTCCGCCTGGTCCATCAGGTTTATTCGAATTTTCTTTTTAATACACTTACACACTAATATTCTCAACTTGACCGCTTGTAAAGTAAAGCAAAATACGGTGCATTTCGTCTATAAGGATTCTAATATATTTAAGTGAAGTTCATTATGTTTTACGGTCTTTTAGATCCTCTGTTTAGTTTACATGAAAAAATAATCGATCACTAATTTTCGTGTGAGAGACACTTATAGGGAATTTAACAGCAATTTATAATGTTTTTAGCTCATTCTGTATGTGTAGTTAATATAATTCAATAGTAAATATGAAAAAGTATAAGGACTATTAAAAGGGTATATGGGTATACAAAATTGAATTAATGAATTCTGTATACAAATAGGAAGGAGTTTTGTCTGAATCCTTATACGCGGAATGCGCTTTGTATTATTAACAAAAATTCAGTTTTATTTTTTGTTTATTTGCAGTATTAACATTTTTGTAGTTGATTAACCAATTTTAGTTTGTAGAGCTTTTTATTTTCTGTTTAAACATAAAGTAAATGAAATGTAAAGGTCCACTTGGCCCAAAAGGGGAAAGAGGAGATCGCGGAGAGACGGGGCCCGCCGGTGAGAAAGGACCCCGCGGAAAAAGGGGTCGTCGGGTAGTAGAACCCTTTTGTCTCGCATCCGTTACTATTCTTTGCTATGCTTTTTTGCTCAATTTGTCTTTTCAGGGGACGAAAAATAGGGATCCAGATACAACATAAAGTAAAAGGTACTTTAACTTTCTACTAACATAATTAGTAATTAACACAAGGGAATAATAAATTAACAAGAGTTTGTGTCTACTTACGTGGGTATCTTTATAATAGTTGCATTTGGAACGATATGTCGATAATAATGTATAATTTGTGGAGATTTTTATCTATTTTTTTATTATGTTTTGTTTTATAGGGTCGAAAAGGTCTAAATGGTGAAGTAGCTGCTAAAGGGTTACCTGGACCGCCTGGCGACAGAGGACTCGAGGGTCCACACGGACCTGAAGGCCCAATTGGACCTAAAGGTAATTTTATTATTAAAGAAATTAATTATGCAATTTGAAATATACGATATTAATATAAATATTTTGTTCTAGTTTCGCATGTTGAAATATCCAAATTGCAAATGAAATTAATGAAATAATTTATAAATGTTTTTAATGAAATCAATTTTAGACAGTTAATTAGATGTGGGTACTTAATTAGTTATTAATATTGTCAGTTTTAATGACCCAATTTTGAAAATAACAATTTCGTTTCTTCCAGGTGACATTGGACCTCGAGGTTTGCCAGGCATGAGTGGGAAGGAAGGTTCTCTTGGTCCTCAAGGTCCACCAGGGATGCCTGGTCTCATAGGACCCAAAGGGGACAAGGGAGATTATGGGGATATTGGCCCACCTGGACTCATGGGCCCTCCTGGGTTGCCTGGACCGCCTGGCTATCCTGGCACCAAGGGCGACAAAGGGGATCGCGGGGAAACTGTAAGTTTACATTTTATATAAATAATAACTAGTATGTCGGCCCGTTAACAATATGCCGGGTATTCTAATTTAAAACATATAAAGAACATTTTAATAACATTTTAATATTTAAAATAGCAAAAGTACAAAAAACTACGCCGTCGTCAGCACTTGGCCCTCCAAGGAGATGGGACTTTCGAGTCTGAAGCTCTGCAAGGACCTCCCGGTCCAGCCGGTCCGATCGGTGCCCCGGGCTTGCAGGGGGCACCTGGAATCAAAGGAGACAAAGGGACAGATGGCGCTAAGGGGGAATTTGTAAGAATTCTCTCTAAATAAATATTTTTCTCTTCGAAAAAGCATCAATTCTTCAAAAATCACAATTTCTTATTGTTTGTATTGTAGGGCGAAAAGGGCGATAGAGGTGATCAGGGAATTATGGGACTTCCGGTAATTCAATTTTTCATTTCTGTCAGCTATTCTCAAATCCTGGAATTATATTCTCAGATTTATCTGAATTCCTATCGAAATAGCAACATTTAATTTACATTCCCCAAAAATATTTCATATTCTTAATTTTTTAGGGTCCGATGGGTCTACGCGGTGAATCAGGTCGTTCCGGTGAAATCGGTCCTATGGTAAAAAGCATCCAAATCATCAAAATGAACTAATTAATGTGCTGGCGCATGCGCTTTCTGCATGTGTTCTAAATTTATTGACCACTTTAATTAACATTTTCAACTATGATACAGGGCCCCCCTGGACTAGACGGTATGAAAGGTGCACAGGGTGAGGTCGGCAGAAAAGGAGAGCGGGGAGAGCCTGGACTGCCTGTAAGTTCTGTTGGTTTTAAAATATTCCGCCTGGCTTAAACTTAACATCATAATTAACACTAATTGACTAATTAATGGGGAAAGCTTTAAAATAAACTAACACTAAACCTTGTAAATAGGGAACGGACGGGATCCCTGGCGAAACGGTTCGAAAAAATTAACAAGTCTTATCATTTCCATAGTATGCTTATCGTTTCCTTTATTTTCTAAGGGGCCCAAGGGGGAGTTAGGACTCAAGGGCGAGCCGGTACGCTTTTTACTAACAATTAATTAACTAATATTGCCTCATTGTCAATCGCTTCAGAATTGTATTTTTCGAAATCACCACAAGAAAATATAAAAACCCTGATTTGTGTAGGGGCCTATGGGGAAGCGGGGGAGGAAAGGCGATCCGGGACAAAAGGGCGAACAAGGAGTTCCGGGATTAGACGCACCATGCCCTTTAGGGTCAGACGGCCTACCATTACCCGGTTGCAGCTACAAAATCAGACCAACCACTCTGACGACGACGACGACTGTCTCTCCTGAAGATTATGACTATGACAACACGTAAATTTTATTCAGTATTTTATGTTGTATATTTGTACTTAGTATTTAATAAATGTTTTTTTTATCGTGGCTTTTTTATATAAAAATTCTCCAGCGTCCACTTCCACTCCATGGCAAATCTTTCAATGTTTAAGTGACCTACTTTTATTACATATTTCACAACATCTTGACACACGCATTGATTTATTCGGGAATGAAAGGAAAGCATTAGCCCATACGTTACATTTCCTGTCCATTAGCCACATATACTCTAATACATGTTCATATAAATACAAATATACAAGGAATGTACTCATAGGTAAACATCAATTCACCCGGGTAGCATTGTAACACATGTTACGTAAGAGAAAGAACTCCTTTGCTGTCAACCTACCAAAATCATTCTTTCCATACACGCAATCCAATATTTCATGGCAAGCATTTCCTTTCCTCTAGGCTTTTCAACAAAAATCCTTTATTTTAAAACAGAGACTCTTAAGGTCTTAAGGTACAAGGCGTTTACTTTCTATTATAAGAGCAGAATTAAAAGAACATTAAAGAGAAAGCATTTAAAAATTCTACAGAATAAAAAAAACCTTCCATATGGGGAAATTTCTTACACAAGCAAGCATGTATAATCTTTACATCATCATTTTCCTATATAACTACTTTACTATCGTAATAATTAAATATTCTAGTATATTCTATTATAAATAATTAAGTAAGCATTTTCTTAAATATTTTCTACTTAGCTGTATGTAGTTGCCCGCTCCTTTCGGTCCGGTTCATGAATTACTTTCACCTGTCACGACACAAAAATAGAAATTAGCTTTAAATTATTATAATTACAGATATTAGGTTGGGAGAATTGAAAACAATTAATTTTAATCACCTGAATGGTATTCATATTTGGAATTGTTCGGACATATTCTTCTAGATTGGCAACGGGTCTCCTCCTCCCATCAGAATCCACTACAGTGTAAACTTTTCTGTCAAAGGGATATCCCATTGGTTTCGAGTCTGGATATTTCTGATTTATCAGTCCGCAGTATAAATATCCTTGTGAACAGGTGTTTCCAATATTAACTGGAGAATCCTGGACAACTTGGTCATCATTCCCGTTAGTTACCATCACAAACAAATCAAATACCATTCCCTGACGGGGTTTTCCCTTTGGAATGAGTAAATGGTGAGGCCACCCACAGCCACATCGAGGGCGCTCGTTGTTTACATCGTTTTCTAAGTTTTGGAGACTTTTGACGTATTCCAGAGTTAGTTCAGAAGTTTTCGAATTCCGGGATATCACATTAGTCGCATTATTCACTGCAGAAATTACATACACAATATAAGAGCTGTTTTCAGAGTTTTCCCCACATCCTACCCCACGGTTAAAGGTGAAGAAAATCTGTACAATGCAATGTGGAGAGCATGGTTTTCGTATTTCCCACTTCCCACCCCAAAAGTTTTGACGTCCGGGATGATCGGGAAATTTCCCATGAGAATTGGGAAGGTTATGATTAACATTACATGTGTTTTCCCATTGTACTTTCCCAGAACCTTCCCACTTTTCTCAACCATCCCACTTTTTACGCTAAAAAGTGAACCATCCCGAACGGGAAAATTGGGAATGTTCCCAGGTGGGACTTTTCCAACAGAAATCTTGGCGGAGAGGTCATTTGAGATTATGTCTCGTATCTCAATCTTTCCAGATTCCCAACAATGTTTTCACCAAGGTGGGTGGGAAAAACTCGGGAAACTGGGGGAAAGCCAAACCTTGGCATAGAAAATTTCATTTCGGACCAAAAGTTGCGTAATTTTCTACTTACAGATAACGGTGAAGGTATCCAGAACAAAAAATAAATTTCTTTGTTCTTCCATTGTGTAACGTCCTCCTCTTTCGTTCAAACGGGGAGCAAGAAAAATTCTGATGGTAGCCCTCAAATTATTTCCTAATTGTGAGGTTTTGGCCTAGGTGTTTAAATATTTATTTTTAAAAGTTTACAAAATCGTGTCTTACCCGATTTCGAAATTTAAGCGACGATATTGATTAACGAAATATAATTATTGATACTAACCACCGTAATTTGATAATTAAATTCATCATGGTCCAAATGATCCACACAAACATCCACTGGTCCCGAATTGGGGGCCGTTCTTTTAAAATCCAGTCCTTTTGACAAATCGAATCTTCTTTCCCTCCAAAATGTATAAAACGTATTTACAGGGGGTTCAGTTTTTCTTCCTACCGTTTTTATTTCAATACCCTTAACCTCAATTCCCGGCCAGGCTAATTGCAATTCCCCCTGTTAAATATTAAATATATGCAAACTTTAAATGTAAATGTTCTTCATTTTTATGTCATGTCATATCCATTAGGGGCTTATACAATTTAAGATACTAATTACTTTAATTTACCTCTCTTGGGGAATAAGGAGTTAGAGTGTCCTTGTGCTTCTTCAATATGATATCCACAACTGTATGCCATCGATAAAAAACTATATCTCTCACTGCAGTTGCTGTGTCGGCCATTACCCCAGGAGGTTGCTTTAAAATTAAACATTAATATTAAACTTACTTTTTCAAAATAAAACTCAAAATGTTTTTTAGTGTCAAACTAAAATAAAAAACTTAGTTAAAAAACTAAGTGTAGTTTTTTAGTGTATCCAAAAGTTAAGCGAATTGGTCGTATATTTAATATTTGTAGGTACATTTAGTAATCCTCTTGGATCTTGAATGAATGCAATGAGAAAGTGTCCTTGATTGTGATAATCGCCATAATACTCTCCATTGGCTCTGATGTTGATTACAGACTCGGCACTTTTCGAAAGAATATCGATCCCATCAAGATTTTTTAAATTTATTGGACTTCCCCCATTTGGCTAAAATTTTTAAAATAATTGCAATTAATATTTTTCCAGGTTCAAAATTTTAACTCGACCAGATATGGGCTTTTTCGACTTTTCAGGAAAATCCTTGAATTTTGAAAACCTTTGAAAAAATTAAATTATTAATTGCAATTAATTAAACCAATTAATCTAAGTACCGTTCTTAAAAGTCCGCTATTGGCCGCTCTGATCAACCGATTTCCTTCAACTTGATGTTCTGCCACGTAGATATCAACATCCAAATTATTTTGAAGTTCGTCAAAAAATACAACCCTGTGTACATCCTACAATATACAGGAAGACAGGGTTTCGTTTTTGGGTAATTAGAAAACGTAAGATTCGAAATTACAATTAAATACTAATTGTTTACACTAAAATGAGTATTTGGAGGACGATTGGTCCACTGTTTCCCAGAGTTTGTATCCTTAAGGAATGAATGATAACGCTCCTTGACAATTCCATTCGGTGTTATCTCCAGGGGTTCAACTGGAGGCAGCCCGTTAGACAACCTTTCAGCATGGTACCTTAAAGCAAAGATAAATATCTAAATAAATAAAAATATTAAGTATATCTCAAATCGAAAATGATGCACAGTTTTAAATTAGTTGCCTTGCAAGTATGCCGTGATGCATGTAATAAAACAATTCTCCAGCTCTTGGAATGGAAGTACTTCGAAATACAGGGTATATCAAATGCCAATACCAATGATGGGAATTGAACATCACATCTTCCCGAAAATACCACAATTCATTTTCAATTCCATTGATTTTACCAGCTTCTTTATCAACGACGACGACACATTTCTGAAATAAAATCCGTCCAATTATTTTAATTAAAATACTGAAGAAGCTTAAAAATAAATGACAGGGTCTCCAATAATTGTATAGCACTAGTTTATATCTGGATATTGTTATGGTGCACTAAATCATGAAATTAAATACATAAATAAATTCTAGAAAGTTGCTTAGAATATAGAGTATTGATTTAAAAATATTGATTACTTAAAAATTATGAAAATTAATTAATTTTTAATGTGTACACGTACCCTTGCATTGCCAGGTTTCAGGGATTCTGTCATAGAATCATTTATTGCCCTTTCAGAAATCATTAAGTCAGGTTTGAGTTCTATGAGGGGAAGGAAGGAATTGAGACCACTATTTCTTTTCAAAATGGCTCCAATATACCCATGAAGCCATAAACTGAAATTAATTTCATCTCTGTATTCCGAAGCTGCTTCAAATAATTCCTTAAGCGATGACTTGTCTAAAACCAAAAGTGTTGCATTAAAATATTTACAAATCAATTTTCTTATAAAAATGCAAAAGAAATATTTAAAGAAGCAAACTATTTAAATAATTGTTTGTAAAAATATTTGGTTGGTATAAGTGTATTTTTACTCAAAAGCAGATCCTTATATTCCATTATAGCTTCTCTGTAGACAGGATTGGCGTCGAAAAAGAATGTATCTGGTTTTATGTTGGCGAATTTCTCTTTTTCTACTTTATCCTTTTCAACTCCCAATTTTGTGCGGACTTCAATATCGGCGACTGGAGGTTTTGGAACATCTTTAGTGAAAACGTCCAAAAATTCTTTCTGCAAGTCTGAATCAAGATCTGAAAAATATTGAATGAAAATTTTATTAAACTTTTAACCCTGTAAAATTAGAAAATTCTTCATCTTACATATATTCTTGTCACCTGTAGATTCTTGACAGACTATAACATTTATCATGCAAGCCCCTACTATTAAGACTACAAAATATCTATTGGTGAACATTTTCACAATCGCCATATATGAAATTAAAAACAATAATTTTGAAAATTTCACAAAATTCCAGAATTGTGTAATAATGTTGAAAATCAGAAGGAAAATAAATATTTTGTTTTCAATTGTCAATGCGTATTAACTTTGCCAAACTATACAGACTAACTGTTGACAACATTGTGCCCAATTGTTTGCAAAATCGGTGGGGAAACGGTTATAAGGGAGCGCAACGTAAAACTCCAAATAAACTCCGGGGCACAGGACCAAGTATTGAGTCACTTCTACCTATTTACATATAATCAATATTGTACATGTGTAAAGTATTGTTAATTTAAAATAAAAACATCAAAAAATACGCAAAAATATGCTAAATTACGATTTTGAATTCAATTTCGATTCACCGTGTTGTTCGGATATTTTTTTGTGATACTCGAACTCCATACATTGCAGATTTATATGAGCATCCCATTTTTAACAAAGTAGACAGACTGGTTTATTAGACATTTTATGGTGTATGTAGTATCTTCAAATAAAAATGTCACAAACTCACGGACGCGGACGTGCTCAAAATAATAATTATCTTTTAGTCTTCCTTATAGCCTGTTGATAATGAATATTAATTTAATTTCCTTGTTGAATTAGATCTCTTCATGGTGTTAATCCGAAAGATTAATGTTCTTTAAATTATGCATAATATAATAAATACTAGGCACTATATACCTAAATAAAAAACAATTGCAATAATTCAACGCAGTATACATACAATAAACACACTCATAGCCATCAGTCTTAATAGACTATTACTAGTAGGCTATTAATTTTCTTGCTCAAGAAAAAATTGTTAAAAACTATAAATTAAATTAATTGGAATTAATTGAAAAGTGTATAAAGAAGGAAAATAATAGAATACAGGTGAC
>JAQFYC010003795.1:0-19467 GCA_034694165.1 Tomocerus mixtus
TCCTAAAGTCATCTTCTTACATTTGATGGACAAATATTGGTCCTAATAGGTTTCCTTAAATATAAGATAGCCAATTCAATACTAAATGCTCTAATAAGCCATTTAACTTATTGTCATCAAGGTAATACTTATTGTGACACTGTGTATAGCTCAACCACATAATTATATCCGTATTGAGTATTGGAATGGTTTATAACGTCTTTAAATGATAACTAACCTCATTTGTGGATGTTAAATAACAAAACTATCATTACATAAGCAAAAATTGTCTTATTTTGAAAATATATAATAACATAGCTTGATGTTAATATGCCTTGCCATAAAGATTATATTTTAAACCAGAATTGCGAATTGCGTACGTACTTTTCAGGAATTTGGTGATGACATCCGCTTTACAGTGGTTTATTTTATTGTATAGGTAAATAATATTATGTTAGATTCATACATAGCCTAATCTTTGTAATAAATATCGCACAGGAGTTAGTTGCAATACATTGAAAGATCAATTGCAATGCAACAGAACAGTAATAAAATAATGCAAAATGCAAACCAAGCCTAGTTTAGCAAAGCAGTATAGTAAATGCATAATATAACGCACGTGATAAATATTGTTTACTATTTGTATGTACAATTAGTAAAAGTAAACATAGTAAGACCAGATCTGACTACGGTTGAGCAAATTGTAAAAATATTGTTAACGATGTGTGGATCAAGAAGTTCCATTTACTTACAAAGTATTTTAATATTCACTATTATCGCTTCCCTACTTATCTTTTAGTAATGTATATCCACCCCACTCTATCTTCAACTATGGTAAAATATACACCTTCAACCAAAGTCTAAATTATTTTTACAGATTTCCTATTCTTTTGAGGTTACCTATAAAAACATACAAAAATTTAAATAAGATAGAATTTTGGTGTTAATATTATGATGGTGGAATGGAATGGATGGTCGTTTTGCATCAGTGGCTTCGCTAATGAAAGTAAAAATGGAAAATAATAATTAAATATGTTTAGATAATTGAATAAGGTGTGTGTATATCATGTCATCCACGAGTTGTCAGCATGATATGTTGTAAATTAATTAAATACCTATTCACACATCCTAATTAATTAATATTCAAGTCAATATGAAATTAAATGGCAATTTTACATCATCGTACGCATATTACAATTATTAAAATAATGAGATACAATAAATACAGTAATGCGTGCTAACACATTTTGACAAATATTTGTTTAACAAACGTATTTATTTATTATATTTCTAGTCTCATTTAATTAACTATTAACTCCTATGTCATAATAATTCAAAATCAACTCGCTACAGAGTACAGGTAATGTATATTTAATATTTATAGCTTTAAAATTAATTTATATTTAAAAAGAACTCTGGGAATTTTTAATATTAAATTAGAAGTTGGCATTCAAAAAAGTGACAAAATCTCAGGTCAGCAAAAAATTGAAGCAATATCTTAAAGTGCTTAAGAAACCAGAAATGGAAAACGGAAACTAAAATACTTAAAATAATACAAACAATTACTCTATCAAAATTTAAATTAGTAGTCTTGATAAAAAGAACTTTCTATATTCGTACAATATAATATGTGAATATCCCCTTCGTAGTAAAGGAGAATTCACAACGGAAAATTTCTGATTGGTCTAATATATTTCCCTTGTGCAAAACTTGTCCAGTTGCTTTTTGTTCATTAACGTTCATCCATATCTTTCTCTGAAATAGTTTTAAAACGATAACGTGGTAAATTGAATACGTCATTTTTGCAATAAGTAAATAATTTCAATAACCAAAGTGAAAACAACAGTTTTATTTAAAGCATAATTAATTACTAATTTACCGATAGGCACGAAAGTGTTGTCCATGTAGTTCTTATACTGTAAATATTTATATTATTAGTAAATCAGAATCCATATCCCCAATAAATTGAAATATTTATTTATATAATACTAGTTAACGACTTTTTATGATTAATAGCAAGTAGATAAAGATTCTTACGTCCTTCGAAGACTTGGTGCTTCCAGTTTTTCCCGAAGTGGTGCTTCTAGTTCTTCTAACGAGACCTTTAGCGACCTGCTGGGCTGCATCCTGTCCCTCGGAATCAGCTGAATACACACAAAAAGTGTAAATGTATTTTACAATTAGCATTTAAAATTCCCTTCATCGGTAACTACTGTTACGATATAAGGTTCCACAGTAGAAATACACAGAAAAAGTACACAATTCCCGAATATTCAACTTTTCTTATTTTTCTTGTACGCCAAAACTTTCTATTGTGCAAAACTGAAAGTTGCTCCTCATTCTTGATTTTTCTCTTTTAAAAATGTGTGTCAAATGTGTCTACTTAATTTTTTCACGGAAAATTGGCAGATTAATTCATAAAAAGATTTTCTACGTTTGCAGTTTGCCCAACAGTTTTTAACTACGCGAGCAGTAGGAGGACACAAACGATTTTGAAATTTTACCTCTGATAATACTACGACGGAATCTATTCGCAGCGACAACAGCATCCTGCAAATAAATAAATTATAGTTTCAAATAACACTTAAAAATGAGCAAATTTAGAATTAACGGAAAAGTTTTAAAAAATACGAACTCACCGGTACACCGGTAATGAACTCAGCTCTTTCTTCGTCCACTTGTCTAGTCTCGGCAGATCCGATAACCTCTTTTTTGTATTTAATTGAAGCGGCATTGTACGGCAATTCTTCAGGAACCACCTCATCCCAGTAATTGTCCCTCAACATCTCGGGGTGCTCGGCGTGCATCTCATCAACAATCAAATAGGCAACAGTAATATTCCGGTCGATAAGCCAATTCACCTCGAAGTCGTCGTCATCTTCGCCCCAAGGATTCAACTATTTCGAAAACAAAATACGTATTTATTGACTTAAGGGTGTCTATGCCTTCTTGCCTTCCAAAATATGATGAACCAAAATCTGGATATAAAAATTTCCTCCTTTGAAATGTTTCTGTTAATTGAGATCGACTTATTGCATAGGTACCCTTAATTATCTGTATTACAAAATACACGAATGCATTTAAATGCGAAAAACACTTTACCATTGTTTCAGCCACTTTAAGCCAGCCTATGTAGAAGAAAAACTGTAAATATTTAAAAATAACAATCAGCATTCAACGAAAGTTCATGGATTCTTGCAACATTGTATCGTCGCTGTCGCTTATATAACAAAAATTGGAATCACATTTTGTACATTTTCATAAATGGCCTACTTGGATAATTAGTGTCCAAACGAATGTGTTGTTGCTATTTTACATTTGTAAATACTTGTGATCATCAGTTATTATTCTGCAGCAAATGCCATTTCCTCTTTTGATTATATAAGCAACAATATTTTGGTTGGGTTAACATTTCCTACCTCAACGAAGAGAAACACGGGGAAATATGTATCAACGGGGTATGGCACTTTTTCAGTCGGGACGAGAACTATAATTTGCCTTCCAAATAACCCCGCAATGAAATACAAATAAACGGCCAATGTGACGACCTGCAAGTCAATCCAATAAATTCAAAAATTGTGAAAACATTAGCTAACTTTTCTGGAAATTTCTAACAAAACAAGAATTTTTATTATTAGTGCAGGAGACCTGAGTGTACACAAGAGGAATGTTGACCCAGTCGAATCCAAGAAGGTCTCCTAGCCCTCCTCGAAAACGCGTTATGGCATTTACTATCTTATTCAAGGCCATATCGTCAGCAATGCGACCTTCGCGCCGTGCTCTCATGACTACGCCCCCAGCCCAAATCAGAGGAATCCAATATTTTGCATAGGTGCTTTTTTCATTCAGATGTTCTATAACTAATTTCTCGTGAGGCATTAGAAGACCTAAACCATTTAAAACACAACACAAAAAATTAAAAATCATAAATATATCCTGCTTTAAGGTTTTTGCATGAGCGTATGCCAACAAAGAACAGCTGATCCCATCATATGTATATATTTCCCGCGTCCAAGTCGATTTTGTATCAGAGGGGACACCATTCTTTGTCGACATAAACCAACATTATTTCACCAAGTCGTCGAAAAATGCTGAAACTTTTTAATTACTAACTGTAATTAGGTAAATATTTAAATACCAGCGTCAACCAAATGGTCTAAATCGGGAAATCTGGCCTTCGCCTGAGGGCTCATCATGATCATCGTCAACGTAAAGGAGAGATTGACGTAGCGCATTATTGTTCTCCGCATCAACCGACTTCGCTCCCCCTTGAAAAAAGCACAAATGTAATCAACTCTTGGCGTATGGCCATAAATAAAATTGTTGTAGTGGCGCACTTACAGTTCCCTGTACATGAGTAGCAATTAAAACAGCAAGAGTGTCCGGCCAGGGCTAAAAATGAATTATTAAAACAAACGTTAGATTTTTACAAAAATAATCCTTGTAACATAATTTATAACAGGGTGGTGAAGTATATTGTCAAAAAGATTAGCTGATCAGCTGATCTCCTTGAAAATTATGGTCTATGTTTCTGGCCCACTACTTCAGTTAGTACACTAAGTACACTTGGACAATTTGGCGTAGAAAATCGGCTTTGCTGACATTTCTTCTTATTATAATCTTACAATAAAATACAAAATGTTATCCATTCCACTAACGGGGGGAGTAGGAGTATGATGGTAACATAAATTGTTGTATTAAATGAAAGACAAATTATTATTCGTACGCAAGTCATAAATTGGGTCCACCATCTTGAGACAACTTGGGAAACGTAGAAACCCAACACGAAGGACACCGGGATCAATTGCCCAAAGTCCAAACAATAGCGGCAAATAGCTTCAAATACCCTACACAAGACAACCAAATAATAATTATTATTACAAATGACTAACTAACGATAGCTCTGACATCAGTGATAAGACTAGTAGTTTGTAATATAATACAATCGTTGTATTTCAAAAAACAGTACCGTCTAGAATACGGATGCTCCACAAAGTAAAATCGGTATGAGAAGAAAATGGAGAAAAATAAAGACAGATAAAGTAACAGGTCAGGATAAACTAGCTTGTAAATGCTCCCTTTCCATCTGAAATATAGAAAACATTGGCTTTTACTGTCATCATAGGCAGTACTGCACATTTTTGTAATATCAAACATTGATTTTGAATATTTATGTCCATATAAAGCATCAAAGGTATAATAAATTAGTACCTTAAGAGAAGTAGACCAAAATTTCCCAGGCCTGTAGACGTCGATACTAAATTATTGTACTAAAAGCATAAATGGAGGATAATTAATATTTTAAATTAACTATTAAATAGATTGCAATCACTGAACAATTCTTTCTAGTATTTGCATTGCACAACATTGCACCCCAACATCCTCGGTTCGGTATTGTCATATTGTCAATAACCTTCCATAATTAACTTACAACTAAAACTAAATATTAGAATATAAAATAATTGTGATATTTCAATAATGGATAATTACCTCAACAGTCATGATGACAATTAACAATTAATTTGAAAGCTGAACCGATATCCAAACAGAAACAGATCCCCGTCGCCCGTCACCCGCAGTCTTCTTGTATTCAATCGGATATCAGCTCAGCTAGCAGCAGTCTGGCAGTCGGCAGCCGAGATGAAAAATTGGAAAGAAGCGACCTGTATCTGCCACAATCAAAAATTCTCCATTAAACCGCCAAATTCAAAATTACTGGAGCTCCATTTAATTAAGGAGCTTGTTAAGAGGGAATATAGTTCCCCCTCTGTCTGTCTGTCCTCTGTACATAGGTGGAACTTGGACATTAGATAGTGTATAGTACATGTATACATAACACTGTTCCAGAGTCTCATTCCCGCCCTTTTAAGCATCTCACACAACAATTTCACCTACACTAAAGCATGCACGTAATGCATCCAAATTGGAAACACACACCTTACCTTACATAATACATTGCATTGCGCTGTCCTAGAGTTTAACGCAAAACAAAGGATCAGCGCGCAGCGACCGGGAAAATTAAATTATATAATTTATAATCCATATAATCATATCGACCATATCGACGCATCTAATTCATTTCTATATACATTTTGATTTGCTTAGTTCATTATAATATGGATTCCAAATTTTTTGCTATTAAGTAACCAGTAATCAGTGATAAAAAATACTGCTTCGTCTTAATCCCCCACTTAATGGATTCAGTGACAAAAATACTTACTGCACTGTTATGTTCAGCGACATTGCGTAATCAGTGACAAAAATACTGCTTCGTCTTGTTCTGTTCACCCACCACCGGATTCAGTGACAGACACTAGGTGGGTGAACAAGACGAATCAGTATTTTTGTCACTGAATGCACTAGGTGGGTGAACAAGACGAAGCAGTATCTTAGTATCTAATGGCTTACTCTGATAGGATGTTACCCGCGTAGACAAAATTGAATAACTAGGGTAATAATAAATAAAGAACGAGAGATATGCGCAACCCTCATTTTTTGGAAAAATCTCGTGAAAAATCTTTGCGTGAAAATCTTGTTTCTCTGTTAAATTTTTATGGGGAAAAAAAAGAGTTTGACAAAAAGGAAAAAGTTCCTTGAGTAGCTTGTTCGAGTGAGAAAAAAATTTCTCCATGACTTATTGTGGAGCTCCTTTTCTGTATATTTGGAACGAAAAGCAGTGAAAAATAGGGTCAAGTCAATTACATGTAAATCCCTGAAAAAGCCAGCTCTAGTAACATTAATTTTTTATAAAGACAGAATAAATTATTTGGAGTGTATGTATACGTACATATTGTACAGATAGTAGTTACGATATGCAAGGTGATGTTTCCATCATCTTAAAAATGGGGTGCAAAATGTATGTGCACATTGGCAACTTCTACAAAATCCGAATCCGGAGTATATGCAATAATAAATTATTTTGACAAGTTAAGCAAGCAATAGTAACGATTGTTTTAGTTAGAAAACTTCATTTATGAGCTGTCTTTAGTTTTGTCATTGACCTTAATCTGAAGTACATTTAAAACTCTTGCTTGACATACTATAATTGCTATACATGTATTCTTAATTGCCAGTAGAGTAAAAAGTAGTAAATATCATTTTATATTTTTGCTTTAGCTTAATTAAAGTAAAGTAAGTTTCGGAAATTCGATTTATGTGTTAGGAATACAAATCAGGAGTAGGATTTCAAACAGAAGACCGAGATTTGAAATTAAAATATTTTTCCAAAACCCAAAATTAAAAATTTATTAAATTAAATAAAATTTTGTGGTAGTTAGTAGTTAACCGATCTCAAAAGCGAAAATCAACTGTTCGCTAATAAATTGTGAGTGTTATTCGTATACGGACATGGTTTATATATTAGTAAAAAGTAGAGCATAGCATGGGGTAACGGAAACGGTATATCTACATGTAAGTATCCTCTTCATCACTGTCCCAACTGCCAAACCCATATTCCAGCAATTCTGAAATAAACGAATTTCATATTTATAACGTAAAATCTTTTATTTTCTTTACGAGTTAATTAGTCAAGGTTATAATTGCTCATTTCAATTTACCTTTGTAGTAACTGTCCCTCTGAAACATATTTTCTCTGAAAGTTTGGTCGTACGCTTCACTGTTGGCCAATTTTCCACCAAAAGTTTCTGGAAGATTTTCAGCTGGAACGATAGCATGCAGCTTTTCTAATTGCTGTCCAAAGAGCACCATCTGAAAATACTCGCAATTGTAAATTAAACTTATCAAATATTTTTTTAAAAATGATACCAAACCAAGACATGAATTTTTACAAGAATTTTTCAAAAGTACCCGCTCTTTAAATTTATCACTCATGAAGGGCCTAAAGAGGGATAGGGCCTTCTCAAATATTGGAGGCTCCTTTACAATTATAGTTTGTTTAACTCGTAATGGAAAGCTTCCCTGCAATTTATAATTTGTATATTGTTATGAATCGTCTTATTATTGAATTGGAATAATCAAATCAACCAAGATTTTTATTTTGCTAAAATATTAAATACCTGGACCACTTGGAAAATGGTTCGAAGTCTTGCGGGTGTACACTGTGCGATATGCGAAAAGCTCAAGCTCTCGTTGCTACAAATTAGAATGACTCCATTTATTTGGACTTCCACAGAAAATAGGAGTAATTCTTCAACCACCAATGCAAAAGCTGCTATATAGTGATCAAAGTTTTGTTTTTCCAAGTCCCAATTAGCTAATTACCACATAATCAAAAATTACTGTTTCTTTTTATTAATTTTGAAATTTATATTGAAATGAAAATTAATTGAAAATGTTACATATCTATCTATTCTTAGAATTATTAATTAAAAGTTGAGAGACGGTAACATTTTGTTGAGGCGATTCCCCCTTTCGAGGTAAATTATTATATTTTAGGTAAATAATAAAAATTGAGGTATAATAATAATAAATATTTTAGACAAAGTAACTAATTTTGAAGTCCCCTTAACTATAAGACGAATAAAAATGTTTAACTTCCACAAGTTCCATGCAATGACAGCCCTACCATCCAGAGCATTATGCTTTAGCTTCATCACAGCATTATTTTTCAAAAGTGTGTTTATCGGTTCGTATGAAGGATAGGCTATTTTAAATATCTTCGGATTTTTCTTTTTCAATGTATAATATTTCCGCACCTGTTTGCAATAAAACAAAAATATGGTACTGTGATAAAATTCTGTGAATATATTAAATTTCTAATTAAATAATTTAGATCTCCTCCCCGTTTTATTAATGTAACAGCATATTATGGGGAGTTGGTGTTTACCCGGCAACGGTTTACCCGGCACCCGGCAACGGTTTACACGGCAATTGCCTACTGTTTACCCGGCACCCGGCTACGGTTCACCGGACCCGGCAATAGGATACTGTTTACCCGGCAATGGTTCACCGCACCCGGCAACGGTTTACCCGGCAATTGCCTACTGTTAACCCGGCACCCGGCAATGGTTCACCGTATATCAATATCGCAAATTAACTTCTGTACAATAAACCTTATTTACCCCTGCAAGATTTTATTATTTTCCTCTTTCTATTATTATCCCTATACATTTACTTATATTAATAATTAGGTTAGGTTCTCCCCCAGAGGGTCGGCGAAGCCGACCATCACGCCATATATTACTATCGCAAATTCATTTGCATTGCCGGGTGCGGTGAACCATTGCCGGGTGCCGGGTAAACAGTAGGCAATTGCCGGGTAAACAATATCCTATTGCCGGGTGCGGTGAACCGTAGCCGGGTGCCGGGTAAACACGACTTCCCCATATTATGCATAATTTCCATTACCGTCTCATGGGCCTTGGCAGCGTCGTATTTTTTCCCTCTTACAAAACGAATTAAAAACTTTTCGTCGTGGATCGGCAATCTTAAATCCTCGTCATCTACAAGTATTTTCGTTCGTATTGATATCATTTTGTCATTTAATGTAACATTTAATAATATTTTTAACCAAGGATAATAATTTTGAATCAAAATCTCTAGGTTTCATACCTGTTAACAAATTTCTCAATTCGCGAAGACATTTTACTGCCTTTTCCCTCTCAGCCATTTTAGCAAATTAAAATTTTTAAACTGATCTGATCTGTTCCAGTCATATAACTAATCTAAGTTTATTTAAAGTGTTTATTTATCACTTTCAGCCCCAATTATAGCTTATCCCAATATAGTTAGCCTTTCTCACGTAAGTTACACCCTCACTGTCAGATCCGCACGCACACAATTGTCAATGCACGTCAGTTTCTCTGATAAAGTAAATACTTCACAGCTAATTTGTAGGTAATAAAATTCAATTTGTGATGTGCAGAAATATAAATAGAATGCTAATTGTATATGTTTAATTTAATAATTAGTTAACGAAAGCTAAACATTTAGTTTGCGTGGCGGATTGATGTGTACTATTAAATATTTGCTAAATCCTAGACGCAGAGGAGGTAAGTACAAGTACCTAAGTACCTACCCAAAAAGTGGTTTTGTAGGAAATGAGGTTAGTCGGCGAATCGAAAGTTGATTTACAAACATGATACATTCAAGAACTTCGTTAGTCTACTGCCATAAAGTTGAAGGTCCTAATGTACGTACAGAAGGATATCTTTATTAAGTAGCGGAAGCTACTTTATACCATTACGTTGCCTGTGCGTCTGTCTGTCCGTCTGTCTAAACATGATAACTTTTGAACGGATTAAGATAAACCATTCCAATTCAGTATACGTCCTTTGTGGGACGACAGGACGACAACCTCGTATTACGGGGTCAATCGGTCAACGGGTCACTGAGTTAGGTCAATTTGAAACATTGTTCAAGTTACAGTATGCCGAATATATATGCATATTATGCATAATGTATTGCACACTACTTATTAAGTTACTTATTAAGAACCTCCTGTTTTCAAAAATTTGGACCCACTTCCCCCGCAAAATTTGAATTTAGTTTCCACACTACTTACATAATTTACACAAACCGTCGATTTCGCTTGTGTCACTGTTTAACTGTTAACAGTTGCACTATTCCACTTCCGCTACTTATTTATGCACTGTCTTGACTGTTTTATTACTTATTTCGTCATAATGCCGTATTGCAAACTGCAAACCATTTATACTTGTTTTATTGTATAGGTAAGTGAATATATTCTAGAGAATATCATCTTGACACAAAGTCAAGTGGTGTGGTGAAGCAAGGAGGTCTTTAATTTTTTGACCATTTTGGTTATTGTTAAGAACTACAATCTTAAACTATGCAAAACATATACCTAGACAATATTAAATAGATTTCTACTCTTCAAGACAAATACAATCAACAGACAGCGTAACTATTTACATGTATTGTCTCGCGTGCAAAATTGTCCGTATATTAATGTACCACACTATTTGCGTTGTTACATCAAAAAAGGAACGTCCATAAAAGACGTCTTGATTTTTGGCAATTTTTGGATCCCCTCCCCTAATCCTCCTAAATATGACATCAATTTTCAATGACCCCCCTTCCCTATTGAAAAGGCGTGCACTACATATGTTACCGGTAAAATCGGTAATAAGGCATTACCGGTAATGCCTAGGCAAAAACGGTAATGTTTCTAAAATTTCAGTTTTTGGGTCAAAACATTAATACGACAAATTTTAAATAAATATTGAATTTACCAGTTAACGGGGAATCAGAAAAGTATCACCTCAACCTTTTACTGTAAAATGGCCATTTATCATAGCAGAGGGTTGAAGTGACACTTTTCTGATTCCCCGTTACCTGCTTAATCAAACTGGTAAATTCAATATTTATTTAAATTTTGTCGTATAAATGTTTTGACCCAAAAACTGAAATTACCGTTTTTGCCTAGGCATTACCGGTAATGCATTATTACCGATTTTGCCGGTAACACATACACTAATAAATAGTACGGAGGAGGGAAGTGCAAATAATGCAAAAATGTAAATTCGACGGTGTTATCATCTCTTTATCATCTCTCACCTTATCCATCTTCCTTCACCCAAAACCAGTTTGGGCGGGAAGTTTTCAAATCAAAATGTGAAATATAACTGCGCGGAGCGCGAAATGGTTTGCGCTTCGAATGGTAAGCAAAAAAGCAACAACAAATAGTCAGTTTTACCAGACACCTGTTTCGGTTGACTCCCTCCCCTCCCCCCAAACTGTAGACGTCTTTTATGGATGCTCCACAATTTGCTTTTGTATTTTTCTATATAGCCAAGCAAGTAAACAGGATTAGGATCTTCTTGTGAACATTTTCATAGACAAGAAAAGAAATAAACTTATCCTTATCAGTCGCACCATTCTAACGCGAGCTAGTACATAATATTTATCGAATGCGCCATGATTTCCACTTTTACGACCCTACAGACGGCATGACATAACTATATAGAAACATACATAATATGTAATGCTTGGCTAAACAACAAATTCATTTTATCAGTATTTACCTATATTTACATTACACAAAGTCACACCAGAAGGATTTTATGCTGGGAACACTAGCATTAACTATATTAAACGAAATTTACAATTGATTGTATGAGTTCACAGTTTGTACACTCAATACATGTAAATGAATAAATGCATGCTCATACACAATATCGCTAACATCATTCTTGTATCCTGGAATGGAATTGCTATATTGTATATTGTATCTAGTGTGTATAAATGTAAACATGCCTAAACCATGTAGCTTACAACCTTAAAAGTTCAGTGTATGGTCATGGTCATCCAGCACGACAAGTTATGTAACAGCAGTAGACTAGGACTAGACTAAGCTAGTAGTTTACGTAAGTAGACCACAAAAAATGGGACAAAAACCTGTTCCTAAATGAATTACGTCACGTCTCATGCAAACATTGATTTTCTTTTCAGGAATTTATTTTAAAAATGAAACAAATGAATAATTTAAATGAATGTAAAGAATTGTAAATAATATAATATACTTACATGGATAAAATATAGGGCGGTAAAGTTATATGAAATAAATTGGAATTACTTAATGATAATAATGGATTATATTTAGTTCTTTAAGAATCATGCCCATAGAACACATTTTCAGAACATGCAGTACTTAATAACAAAAATAATAAACTGGATACTAACCACTATAAATGATCAGCGAAGGCATTTTTAGTAGAATCTCACATCGCCCCACATCATAAAGTCCGTTTTTGGTCAAATCACACATTGCCCCAATAAGTTGGGGCATCGTGAGAAAGTATTTATCCTTACATTGAAATCCGTTAACACAATTCAAAAATGTTGAACCGTTTAAAAGCTACAGAGTAGTTTATCTTACAAGAAGTACCCCTTTGGGTGGTCCGATTTGGACCATTTGGATAGCCATCCGTCCTGTTATATCAATGAACATGTATGACTAGTTTGGTTGAAATCTGTCCAATAATGTAGACGTTATTTTGTATACGGACGGACTTTACGAAAGCATATCCAGCTTCGCTGGTAATAATAATGGATGTTAATTCATATAAGCATTACAGTAGTATATATATTGATTATCTATGAAGAATAAGGGAAGAATCTATGGGAATACTGGATTTAGAAAAAGTATTAACAAAGGATTTGGCTGCTGGACATTTGACACTTGTTTGCTGGGAGATGGAAAACAGGAATAAAGTGAAGGAAATTCTGGAGAAAGGGAACCCGATAGCCACATGCCATTCCATACACAGCTTAAATACATTCCTCCAAATTCTCAATTCCAACTTAATATCTTCAAATTATTCTCTCGAATGGGATGAGTATAAATCATTTCTTCGACTGAAGTTCAACGTGAAAACTAAAAGTGTTAAATTAAAGCATTGTTCTGTCGATTCTGGAACTAAATTGCCAGTCGACTTGCAAGAATTGGAATTAAAATACGTGACATTCAAAGATGTAACTGGAAAGACAATACAAAGTTTAGATTTGCGGGAATTTCTTCCATTAAAATTCAACAAACTCTGTATTTGCCGTGGAGGTATTTCAACAAAATGTATTTTTCCTTTGGACAGAATTTCTTCAATCAAATATGTCACTCTTTTGGGTTGTTCATTGATTTTGGATTCTTCTAATCGAATAGCTCCAAAGGAATTGGAATTATGGGATGTTACGTTTATTCGGAATGGAGAGAAACATAAAATAGTAAAGATCAACGACTTCATTGACTTCCACAGATTAAAGAGAATGAATCTCGGTGGTGGAAAATGTAAGATGTCAATTGATTTTGGTGAGGAATCTGTCTCTTTGGAATATCTTGAGTTGAGGGATATCGAATTGTTGAACTGGAAGGAAGGCAACTGGAGTGTGGAGGAGCTACACTTTAATGGAATTCCTTTTGTCCAGCAGGAAACAAATATGAAAATAAAGAGACCCTTCATGTGAAATGCTACTTTGGATGATTCTTCTTAAGATATTGAAAAACTTACTTTAGAAGAAATGGAAGAAGTTGTTCGAAGTGGAGGGACAGAGTGTCCAAAATTGAAATATTTGAAATTATTTGAAATGGTCTTTCTTTTCAATTCGATCAATTATACTCAAGTCAATTTCAATTGGATGAAAAGTCTGAATGGGAATTCGCTGCCAGAAAGTGTCGAGGAATTCAAAATAGAGAAACTACCATATGATATTCTGATTGTTGCAGGCCTCAAAAAAAGTTAGCATCCCGGCATCTAGGATTCTTGGAAATCTGGAAGGGGGGTGGGGCTACGCTTGGAAATTGAAAAACTTAGACTTTCTCCATTTAACCAAATGGAGAAAGTGGAAAAAATAGAAAGTCGGGGGCGGGGTTTTTGGTGAAAGTCTGCTTTCAGGATTCTTGGAAGAAATTTTTTTGAGGCCTGGATTGTTGGAGGGCAGAGAACATAAAGTACAATAAACTGGATAGTAACCACTATAAAAGACCAGCAAAGATACATTTTTAGTGGAATCTCACATCTCCCCACATAATACAGTCCGTTTTTAGTCAAATCTCACATTGCCCCACATAATACAGTCCGTTTTTGGTCAAATCTCACATCACCCCAATAAGTTGGGGCGCTGTGAGAAAGTAAAATTTGTCCTTGCATTGAAATCCGTCAACACAATTCAAAAAGGTTGAACCGTTTAAAAGTTACATAGGTTTTGTATAATTAGATGTACCCCCTGTCCCCCTGGGGGTGTTCCGATTTGGACCATTTTACTGCCGGTCCGTCCTATTATATCAATGAACATGTCTGCCAAGTTTGGTTGAAATCCGTCCAATGCTTCAGCCGTAATTTTGCCTACAGACAGACAGACAGACGGACGGACTGTACGAAACCATATCCAGCTTCGCTGGTAATAAAGGCAGGTATCACACGTACAACCCTAATGCTTTAGTAAACAATAAATAAATTTTATCAGTATTTACCTATATTTGCACTATAAAGTCTCACAAGAATGATTTAATGCGGCGAACTCGGCTATAGAGTAATATTCGTTGACATAATTATATTTCTACCATCGGTCATTAGTCATTAGTTTACATTATTAATTATTGTTTAATTTTATACGTATCTTTTTTCATTACGAGCATGACTGTGTAATAGATTCATGATGATAAGCAAAATTCATTACTTACTATATGCATAATATAATTCTTTTATTTAGTTTAGTTTGTATACTTTACATTCTCTCTGGTTTCTAACCTGAAATATCTGGAGTACATATAAAACTCTTGATTGGCATACTATCATTGCTATACATGTAATCTTTAATCTTAATTGCCAGTAGAGTAAAAGGTAGTAAATATCATTTTATATTTTTGCTTTAACTTAATTAAAGTAAAGTAAGATTCGGATATTCGATTTATGTGTTAGAAAAACACAAATCAGGAGTAGGATTTCAAACAAAAGACGGAGACTTGAAATTAAAATATTTTCCCAAAACCCAAAATTAAAAATTTATTAAATTAAAGTAAAATTTTGTGGTAGTTAGTAGTTAGCCGACCTCAAAAGCAAAAATCAACTGTTGGCTAATAAATTCTGAGTGTTATTCGTATACGGACATGGTTTATATATTCATAAAAAGTAGAGCATAGCATGGGGTAACGGAAATGGTATATCTACATGTAAGTATCCTCTTCATCACTGTCCCAACTGCCAAACCCATATTCCAGCAATTCTGAAATAAACGAATTTCATACTTATAATGTTAAATCTTTTATTTTCCTTTTACAATTTAATTTGTCAAGGTTATACTTGCTCATTTCAATTACCTTTGTAGTAACTGTCCCTCTGAAACATATTTTCCTTGAAAGTTTGGTCGTACGCTTCATTGTCGGCCAATTTTCCTCCAAAAGATTCTGGGAGATTTTCAGCTGGAACGATAGCATGCAGTTTTTCTAATTGCTGTCCAAAGAGCACCATCTGAAAATACTCGCAATTACAAAATTATACTTATCAACATTTTTTCAAACAAGACATGAATTTCTACAAAAGTATTTTTCAAAATTACCCGCTCTTTAAATTTATCACTCATGAAGGGCCTCATGAGGGACAGCAACTTATCAAATATTGATGGTTCCTTCACAATTATAGTTTGTTTAACTCGTAATGGAAAGCTTCCCTGCAAATTATAATTTGTATATTGTTATGAATCGTCTTATTATTGACTTGCCATAATCAGTGTTCTAAAAAAGCCGGCTAAAATGGATGAATTGGATAAAATGGACGAAATGGCTTAAATGTTTATATAGCTTTGCATTCTTGTGCATTGACATTGATCTGCTCAAATGAACATGCAAGCAAAATCTGAGTGAAAACTGAAGAAAATTAGTTCCAAAGATCGTTAAAATCTATTTAGATTTTAATTTTAATTGTTTTGTACAAAACAAAGTGCGTTAATATACACCAAAATTTAATTCATCCATTTCATCCGCCGGCCAGTTCAGCATTTCAACCGGCTGGCTGGCTAGCCATTTTATCCATCCAATTCATCCGCCTAGCCAGCCGGCTAGTGAACACTGGCCATAATCAAATCGACCAAGATTTTTATTTTGCTAAAATACCTGTACTACTTGGAAAATGGTTCGAAGTCTTCCGGGTGTAAACTGTGCGATATGCGAAAAGCTCAAGCACTCGTCGTTACAAATTAGAATGACTCCATTTATTTGACATTCCACAGAAAATAGGAGTAATTCTTCAACCACCAATGCAAAGGCTGCTATCAATTGATCGAAGTTTTGTTTTTCCAAGTCCCAATTAGCTAATTACAAAATAATCAAAAATTACTGTTCCTTTTTTATTAATTTTTGAAATTTACATTGAAATGAAAATTAATTGAATTGAAAATGTTACATAGGTATCTATTCTTAGAATTATTAATTACAAGTTGAGAGACGGTAACATTTGTTGAGGCGTCCACCCTTTCGAGGTAAATTATTATATTTTAGGTAAATAATAAAAATTGAGGTATAATAATAATAAATATTTTAGGCAAAGTAACTAATTTTGAAGTCCCGTTAACTATAAGGCGAATAAAATGTTTAACTTACACAAATTCCATGCAATAACAGCTCTACCATCCGGAGCATTATGCTTTAGCTTCATCACAGCATTATTTTTCAAAAGTGTGTTTATCGGTTCGTATGAAGGATAGCATATTTTAAATATTTTCGGATTTTTCTTTTTCAATGTATAATATTTCCGCACCTGTTTGCATAAACAAAAATATGATATACTAATAAAATTCTGTGAATATATTCGATTTCTAATTAAATAGTTTAGCTTTCCTCCACATTGTATTAAAGTAGCAGCATATCATGTAATTTACATTACCGTCTCATGGGCCTTTGCAACGTCGTATTTTTTCCCTCGCACAAAACGAATTAAAAACTTTTCGTCGTGGATCGGCAATCTTAAATCCTCGTCATCTACAAGTATTTTCGTTCGTATTGAAATCATTTAGTCATTTAATGTAATATTTATAATCAAGGATAATAATTTGGAATCAAAATCTCTAGGTTTCATACCTGTTAACAAATTTCTCAATTCGCGGAGACATTTTACTGCCTTTTCCCTCTCAGCCATTTTAGCAAATTAAAATTTTTAAACTGATCTGATCTGATCCAGTCTTATAACTATTCTAAGTTTATTTTAAGTGTTTATTTAGTACTTTCAGCACCAATTATAGCTTATCCCAATATAGTTAGCTTTTATCACGCAAGTTACACCCTTCTATGTAAGATACGCACGCACACAATGCCAATGCACGTCAGTTTCCCTAAGAAAATAATTACTTCACAGCTAATTTGTAGGTAATAAAAATAAAATTCAATTTGTGATGTGCAGAAATGTAAATAGAATAATAATTGTATACATTTAATTTAATAATTATAGTTAACGAGAGCTAAACATTTAGTTGGCGTGGCGGATTGATGAGTACGTACTATTAAATATTTACTAAATCCCAGACGCAGAGGAGGTAAGTACAATGTACAAGTACCTAAGTACGTACTCAAAAAGTGGTTTTGCAGGAAATGAAATCAGTCGGCGAATCGAAAGTTGATCTACAAACTTGATACTCTCAAGAACTTTTTTACATCGTTAGTTTACTAACGTAAAAAGTGGAAGATCCTAATGTATGTACAGAACGATATATTACTTGTACATAGTCATAATATGTGCGTACTGCAAATTGCAAAACATTTATACTTGTTTTAATGTGTAAGTGAATATATTCTAAAATATCGTCTTGACATAAAGTCAAGTGACGTAGGTACTGTCCAATAGACCACTTTTTTTACCATTTTAGTTATTGTTAACAACTACACTTGAATAGGTCTACTTTTCAAGACAAATAGAATCAAAAGACAGCGTAACTATTTACATGTAATATCCCACGTGCAAAATTGTCCGTATATTAGTGCACTACACTATTGGCATTGTTACGTCAAATAAGAGAACATCCATAAAAGACGTCTGTAATTTTGAGACATTTTTGGATTCCTTCCCCCCTACCGTCTGCGGTCGTCTGTTTTTCGTTACCCCCTTCCCCTATTGACCATTGAAGATGAATGAAACCATATTTTATATAAAGCATGCATTACATACATTATTAAATAGTATGGAGGAGGCAAGTGCAACTGCAACTGCAAATACATATTTTATTTTAGATGTACACGTCACAGTTATTTCAGTAAAATACTTGGGCAGCTTGTGGGAGTTTCTTGTAATGTTTTCATTTTTACGAATGCTGTGCACGAGAAATGCGCGAAATTTTTCCTCCCCGCGCCATACAAGCGTCTGTTTTCTTAGACCCCCTCCCCCCAAACTGCAGACGTCTTTTATGGATGCTCCCCATTTTGTTTTGTATTTTTCTATATAGCTGAGAAAGTAAACAGGATTAGGATCTTCTTGTGAACATTTTCATAGACAAGAAAAGAAATAACTTTTCCTTATTATTCGAATCATCATTACGCTAGCGAGTACATAAAAATCGGAATGCCCCACGATTTCCACTTTTACGACCCTACAGACGGCATGACTATATAACATAGAAACATACATATTATCTAATACTTGGCTAAACAATAAATTAATTTTATCAGTATTTACCTATATTTACATCACACTAAGTCTCACAAGAAGGATTTTATGCAACGAACTCGGCTTTAGAGTAATATTCGTTGGCGGACAATACAACATTATACTTATCCATTGCATGCCGTTCCTTTTGTCCAGAATCCAGAATAAAAAAATGCAAATCATAAATAACTCATTCTGAAAGGATTCATCACAAACGAAAAGGAAGAATTTCTTCTTCACTTGCAACCAAAAAAGTTTGAAGAAGGAGAATAACATTTATCAGAGTATTTAGAATGGATTCCACGACAATTCCCCTAGGCGACAATTCCCCTAGCGCGACAATTCCCCTAGCCGACAATTCCCCTAGCGCGACAATTCCCCTAGCGCGACAATTCCCCTAGCCGACAATTCCCCTAGCGACAATTCCCCTAGCCGACAATTCCCC
>JAQFYC010003796.1:0-19464 GCA_034694165.1 Tomocerus mixtus
TATGGTCGATTCCCATTTTTATGGCTTTTGGATATTGTTTTGGTAAATGAATAAAGTTATGGTAAAATAAGTCTAAACAATTATGGCAAAATAAGTTTTTATATGGTGCCATTAAATATAAGCCCTTTAAAAGTTGAACACACAAGCTCCTTTTTTATATCGATTACCACCGTTTATTCTATTCTATTATATTAGACTGCGCCTTTCCTTCATTTGGTTTCCTTTTATTACCTTACATTACACTATACTTGTTTTACCTGCATACATAGTAGTACACAACATTAGCTAGAATAATACGTAATGCTATGCCTTTATTACTACACTAAGCACTTTCAATTCAACTATTGCCTGGTCTGGTCTGGCCTAGACTGACATCACATCCAAATCCCAATCCCAACTCAACTTAACTCACTCTCAATCTCCTCCGACACAGAAAAAGCTCCATACTTATAAACAGAATAGCTAACGTATAGAAAATCCTCGCACGCACTACGCTAACATGTTGAGGGAGTAAGTGAGTAAAGTAGGTGCAGTGCAGCTGCCTCATTCACATGAGATCAATCTCTATCAAACACTACTTATAGATAGCCAAAGGTTAACACACAGGTAAGCATCCTGTTTTATTCTCACCAGATCATTAGCTCCCTACAGGGTCGCCCATACAATTCTCACTCTACGATTTTACTTAAATGCCAATTGTCCAGATTCACATCAAAATCGGAGTGGAATGCTTTTTATCTTTAAATGCTTTAAATTAACAATCTTTAGAAAAAATCTTCAACTTTATATTTTTCGTAATTTCGTTATGTAGATTGATCCTTTTCTTCAGCTAGTTTAAAGATGCATTTTCGCCCTCCCCGTATTAAATGTATTTTTAGCTTCTCATCATCCTCTAGATTGTATCTAATATTACAATATCTTGTCGGTCTACCTACGCAGAAGGTTACCAGTTCCTCAGGATGAAAATCTTGTTCTTTCCCATTTTATATTTTATCCATTCATTGTTTCCCGCAGTTTTAAACTGAGAAAGATCCTAATCCGAAATATTTCTTGGCCATAAATGCCTTTACATTATTTCATGCTTACAGTTACATTACATCATTCCTACTCATGTGCATTCATATATAGTGGAGCTAGTTCATAGTGTCAGTATAATTTAATTCAATTCACTCTGCTAGATTTTATAATACTAAATCTTGTAACTACGTTAGTTAAGTATAAATATAAAAAGAGTGCATATAATAGCAAACCCTTTATTCCTACTTTACACTATTGCAAGTAATATGAGGACCAGAGCTGTTAAAAGATGTACAAATACACATACACTATACACGAACTCTAAAAGCCCTTGCTTACTTGGATCAACGTAATATTATACAATACAGGAAAGGACCTAAAATCTCTCAAAGTTGAATCCCTTCCCCTGTGGTTTGGTTTGTTATGAAAGTTCTCCTTAAACCATGAGTTTTCTCTCCAGTAACTGGTACTTACCAATTTACATCATTGTAGAATACTTTATTCTATATAATATTATACTTTTTATATAGAATACAGATACCAATGCTATAATACTATGTATCTATGAAAGTTTAACTGCCCTACCCTCCACTACTTCTCCTCTTTAAAGTTTTACATTCAAAATAACATTACATTACTCAGATTACATTACAATAATACATACTAACAAAGAATGAAATAGCAAAGAGTCAATGTAAGCCTTGGCATTTTCGATTTTCATTGAATTTCTCGCGTTCACTTAAAAAGTTGTGTAGCTCGATTACATTGCATTGTATGTAGGTGCCTGTGCTTACTTTTTAGATTAGGTATTTACAATTCAACAAATATATACCTAAAACATGGAAATGCATTTCTGTTTCCGACGGATATGTGAATGTGCTGCATTCTGTATGATCGTGAGTCTGAACGAAAGTAGTCGTAGTCGTAGGTAGGCCATGCCAGACTTAAGCTAAATAAGCAACGACGGGATGTAATGTTATGTGTAGTTTAGTCAGTATTGTCATATCTAAATCCTATTAAGGTATTTATTCTACTCTATGTATTCCCCGATATCTGTACTCTAGCAATGCTCCATGTTTATGTAATACAATACAACCCAACTGAAAGTAGTTGTATTTGTGTTGTAGTTACTCACATTCGATTCTTACAGTTCAGAGACTATTTCACAGTGTAAACGTAATGTGTACACAAAAGGTTGTTCCATCACATCAGCATCTTTGCCATGCTTAATCCAATCTCCCACTATACATCGTACACAACATAACATAAAATAACACTCATCTGGTCCTGGTCTGGTATGGCCTGGACGGTACGAGGAACGTAACACAGTACCGTCACAGTCATCATCAACTTTTAACATCCCTTGCCTTGTTGTAATACATTACATTGCTCTTCCAATGGGTTACAAACCCATGCGTTCTTGCCTTTCCGACTGATTTACACTTACTTAAAAACTCATGTTCGTTTACACACATACAACTACAACAAAACACTATATGCATTAAAATGCATGACCCAAACCCAACATTTCTATGTATCACTAAACCAACTAACAGCTAATAAGCGTATAAACACAATACATACACTTGCATACATTCTCAATGAATTACATTATATTACACACTTATAGTAGTAATCTTGTAGAGTGAGAAACTTGCATAGTACAGATATATGACGAGAAACAAAGTCTGGCCTGGCCTGGCCCAATGCGTACCTTTATATACATATGTACTTCAGTCCCAGTCAGTTTATCTCCCATCCATTCCAAATCCAAACCCAAAGTTAAGCTATGAGAAGAGAGACCAACTCCCAAATCAAGGGAAGGCAAAGCAAAGGCAGTAAGTGAAGTAGCGATAATAGTATATTATGTAACAGCTAAAGCCTCCCCAATAGTATAGGGTAGTGGTACAATACATAGTGTAATGTATTGTATACTGGACTGGACTCCAGCCCAGTCAGTCCAGGTTAAATGCTTAACAAACAGGTAGTAAGTAAAGTAAGTGGTAGGTACAGACAACACTAGACAAGACGCAAGGATCACAAGATATATTATCTATTCTACATACACATATTCATTACGTAACCTCTTTTTGTTTTAGTATAGGCTACGTATATAGGTACCTACTTACTTCATAAGTATAAAGTAAGTATACGGTGATCTTACGAATGTAAATTAAAAGCGGTATAATGTGAGTTGATTTGTGCACAAAATAACCAGATTTCTTTCTGCCTTAGTCAAGGCAAGACATGAACATCTCTATCCGATAAACTCCATCCGAAACATTCTTCCCTTTCTGTCAAAAGTACATAGCTACAGTATGAGGAAGCACAAGAGATTCTGGAAAATAATCTACGCTTACGTTTTCATAATAACTTTGTTATTTATCATTGTGTGTGTGTGAAAATATCAAGCTAGTGATCCTATAAGCCTTTTAGTGGGTAGTAATCCTTTTGAGAGTTTGTGAGAAATTGAAGCATTAATGGTAATAATATTAAAACCATTCCACCGAGAATAGGGCCATATAATTCATCTAATTATTCAAAGTTAATTAGAAAGAATGATATACTCTAAAAATGCAAAGTGACGTTTGGCAAATATTGCCCTTGATGTGATTTAGTGTGGTTGAGTTGAGTTTTGTTGTTTGTACTTAATGTGTTGTGTTGTGTACCGTTCTTTGAATACTTAAGTGTGTAAACTGAGTGCAGTAAATAGCAGGTATTTAATAGTCAAGAATGTAATTACCGATCAAAATCATACTACGGTAATTGTTCCTTGTAGTTACGCACCAAAAGTTATAATACCCAATTAAATTGTTTGAGAAGTTTCTAGCACTTAGCCTATATAGGTACAGTATAAAAAGCAATCCACTATGCACACAGTGTATCTGTATATGTAGTGTGTACATAATAAAAATACACAAACTTACGATTTGATAAGTAATTGATCTGTCACTTTAAATTGACTTGTATTTACATGCATGCAAACATGTCTGGTGTATGTTTACATACGCTATTTAGCTCATTATTTGAAATTCATTACAGCAATAATGTCTATGCAATTTTGACAGTGAAAATATCATTTACATAAATGCTCTTGTAAATTTTATGATTCTTAAGGACCAGGCCAAATGTATAGTTGGTAAGGTATTAGTATCGTTCAAGCATAGATTCAGACAGCGATCTATCTTTGTCTACTTAAGAGATTCTTCAATGGAATCACTTAAAAGGAAACTAAACATACTCAAGTGTCTTAAAACCACTGATGCATAAATTGTACGTTTAAATACTACAAAGGTTGAAGTGGTTTGGTTGGATGCACTTTGTGTGTAGTAACTTGGAAATGTAAACGAAAGCTATCTGTCTCTCTGCGTCAAGTAATCATTTTCTCATGTTGCTTTGTGTGGCAAAAGAGAAAGAGATATCTGTCTGTAGATAGATAGTTCAGTTTGGATAGTCCTCTTTGCTAAACTGACTAAGCTCTAACAATATTTACTTATGCTAATCGGTTTCACATGCCTTTTTTGTTTGTAGTTTTGCTCTCTATAGCAAAGTTACTACTTATTGTCTTACTGAGAGCTCAATACATTGCATTGCATCTACATCAGCTTTATGGGCATAGGTAATGTGTTTGTACCCTTAGGATTATTTTACAGGAAATGTTCGTATTCCTCTTATCAAGCCATTAATAATTCAAATTAAAAAACTTTGTAAAAATGCTTAGGTACATACTTTGAACAATTCATTAGGTTGTGTTTCTCTAATCTGGATAGTTAATATTTCCTTGTAGTGATAGTAAATGAGATATTAAAACATTTACCCAGACAGTATTTAATTAGTGCGTGATATATGTCTGGTTTTATGGTGAAAGTTTCCTTAGCTGACTTCTTGGGCAATTTTAGATGGAATGTGTACATTTAACATTTGCATTGTCAATCCTTACGAAAGCAAATACAATTATTACTTATTATTGTTCACATATACTACATATGTATGCTTAGGATAGACATGTAGACACATCTTAAATAGTTGAGTACACAATTGCACACTTCAGTGTACAGCATTTGTTTGCACGATAAATAAAGATAAAAGTCTGGCTTGCAAATCTTTAAAGAAGCCGTCGAGGACTTTGTTAGAGTTTAGTTTGAAGGTAGTAAGTACAAAGTATATACATACATGCAGACTAATGTATAAAACAGAGAAAAATGTTTACCTGCAAGGAGTCAGTTCATCACTCTCTCATATCCACCATTTATTGCTAAAATATTGTAATTGAAATACATATATTAGATAAAACAAGATAAAACTTATTAAAATTATTAGAAGCCCCATTCATAAAAATGATACATAATGTATGATCATAGTCATCTCTAATATTATAGCGTGTAGGGCCAGGGAGTGACAATAGGTATTATATAATAATATAGTTACTTCATACATAAATACAGTACCTTTCTTATACGTTACGTGGGTGTCATTGTCATTTATTTTTTGCGAGCTATGCCATTCCATTGAGTTTAGAGTTGCGTTCGTTCTACCTGTTAGTTTGTAAACATAAAACTTTTCATATCAAGTCCATATCCAAGAATTTATGTTGTAAACTCATAAACACACATACTTTACATACATTAGGTAGGTAGTAGGCAGGTAGTTATACTTACGTTACCTTTCTTATTTACATCGTGAACATTTTGTTTACTCGTAATTTATTCTTATTAATTTTTTGATTATCTGTATGGTTATTAGTCATGATAACGATGTCCTATAAACCCATCAGATTTACTTCTCACTATTCATATTTAAATGTGTTATGCCATCATTATTTCATAAGCTAAGCTTTGTCGCAAACTTTGTAACAAAACTTACTACGATTTGAATTATTGACGGCATAAACGAATGTGTATTTAACTTACTTATCCTAACCATATGAGGATGAGATCATTCTCATTTTGGAAGTAGAATTTCTTGTAAGTGTATTTCCATCTTTAGTGAAAAATCCATGTGCAATGTACAAGTTTGAGAACACGGAAAAGGTGTTCATCACACAACGTGGTACTTCACGATTTCACGCTCTGCTATATTTTATTGAAGCAAAAAATCATGATAGCTCTTTAGTGTACGAAATTGAGTTTTGAGTTCCAAACAAATTCATTATTATTAACGCTTTTAAAGCAACATCAATTCAAGTATCGTACTGTGAAATGGTTCTTTAGTACTAACTTTGCATATTCAGCATTGAACAGAGATTTACAATTTGTGTTCTGTAGTAGGGCTAATATTTTGATTTAAACTTACTCAGGGGCAGGGGCAAAGTATAAGAAATATAGTTTGTTTGTAATCGACACATTTTAAGTATTTATCAGTACATATTTAGGTAGTGGATATCAGAAACGAAACCTACCTGTGTCAATTTGGCAAGTTTAGTACGTTTCTAATTACTAATGCGGACTGCTGCTTATTTTGGCGCAGTATTATTCCCGTTTTAATTCAAGATCATGTTTTTTCTTTAGTAACTCATCGAGACAAGAATGTTTCAATTGAAAATGAGGTGCAATCACCTTCCCAATACTCTATAAATTAATTATACTATATAATGTAAGTATTAAACTACTACTACAAGTAGTACTACTTACTAATATCAAATAAAAAGTGTGTGCCTGAGTATAAGTAAGTAAATAGTACGCTTGTATGCATACTCATCAACTTTAAATTTCAAGGGTGAAAGTATTTACGTCTACTACTACTGGCGTTTGTTGTAGTAAATGTTCTATGCGTGTCGTGCCTAATAAGATTGGTATACATCTGTACTGTATTGTGTATTACCTTACAAAATAGTATAATTATATGATATGGGAACGGGAACTAAAGCTACGCCTTTTAGTTCAAGCTCAAACTCTTCTAGAATTAGACCAATTTCTAGAACAAAAACATAATTATACTCGCGATAAGTGTGTGAGTGTGACATAAGTTTTAGAATCTAGTTTTATAATGAGTTTGATTGTGAAACTACGTGTCGTGTTTGCCATTTTATTACTAAAGGGTGCGATCCAAGAATTGAAGTTGTACGGGATGCCTGGAGTTGCTGAAGTTCAATGTGACGATTCCCTTTCGGTCTGTCTCAAATTTACATTCTTTCTTCTTTACTATTACATTCTTTACTTCCTTAGGATATCCTTTCTATCTATCTGTGTTTAGACTTACAATATTGTAATTTTATGATAATGAATTTAAATTATTGTAGCCCGAAGTTACCCAGACTAATTATCCTATACACTTTGTCATTGAGTACATTTAGTATTCACTTCCTATAGCACAGCACTGGATGTATGTATAATGTACACTGCTTCATATTTGTTGTTCCCTGCTCAAACAATTCACATATTTTCCTACATTATGATAAATACACAAAATTAATGTCTCTAGTCAAGACTGGTGTGTCCAACATGCAAGCAAGCCTAAATAGTACAAGTACTAGGTCTGATACCACTTGACACTTATACGGCAATGCTATACCAATTTGATGCCAATTAATACCAACTACTAATGAATAGATTAAGTTTTCTTATGTAAAGTAATTAAAAATGTATTTAGTACCCATTACATGTAACTACATGTACGTATAGAAAATTTATCTGTATATGCAAGTACATTTTCATATTCTAGGTATCATAGCTATACCTAGTTACTGTTTCCTATTCCTGCTCCCTGGAAAGCCATAACCTACCTTCGATACGTAACAACATTTTGAAACTATAAGATCGTTGTCATTAACCGGCGAATTATAATATTTACGCAATAAGTACTATTAAGTATAAAAGTTACCCGGATAGATTAGTAATTAATATTTCCTGTAGCTTTACTATTACTAGTATTAGCAAATATATTTATATCTTACCATTAACTTAAAGTGGCATGCTGACTTAGGTATAGTCTCCGATAACCATAGGGTCTTGTATGCAGGCAATTTTAAAAGATACTTTTTTAAGCTGTATAGGTGATAGTTACGGACGGAGGTATAGAGATCAGAAGTTGTGATTAGGGTGAAATAAGAAAAGATGCAAAAAGGTGTAACTTAAGCACCAATGTAGCTAGTTGGTATGGTACATTACATGCATGGATATACTAGAATCCAATTCACGAGCACAAAATGTAGCACGCATCCCGTTTGGAAGGGTTCCTCATCAAAATATGCAAATAATGAAGTCGCATCCAATATATCAAAAGTGTCTTGAGATTAGCCATATATCTTACTGTCGTGTATGAATAAATTGCACTTTTAACACAGGGGATTTAATAGCAAACTCAAAAACTTAATCTAATGCTGAATATGTTAAACTGATGCGATGCCTTGCTTCCAAAAGACTAGCCATATAGTACATTACATGCAAACACCAACTGAGACTACCTACTGAAACAAATCATGCGTCAAGTAATCATAATATTGTCTCGTCTCCTATACTTAGTAGGTAGCCCTAGCTGAGCGAATAAGTTACATTTTATTTCAAGGAGGTTTGCATAATTTAAGTCCTGTGATGTGATGTGATGTGATCATAGGTGTGTGTAGCAGTTAGTTAGCAATTTACTACATTAAACTTTCCACCAAACACGAAAAGGAACACTTTTAATCTATCTTAATGCACACACATTAAAACAATAAAAATTTGCATAGAAATAGCCAAACGATGCTACGCGATGTCGCAAGCCATTAACGTTGTGGCCCATTATTTGGCACGTGTTGTTTTAAATTTTAAATTAGAGATAAGACTAGACACGTAGGATAACAAGGTGTTTTGTATGAGTGAGTTGATTGTAACGCTTAATTATAACCTACCTTAGGCTAAACGGTTTATATTGACTGACAACAGTTTGTCTACAACTATGATTACCTGTTCATCTCGTTACCTTATACGGTTGAGCAATGAGCACTCAGGCAATGAGCTTTCTTTTATCTTCATCCAATACTATGTACGTGTCTGACAGATTCGTTTCAATTCAGTGACTCATTGACGCGTGGCTCTTGTCGACTTTTCTATATCACTTTTTTGGATATATGCAAATATTAGCATTAGGGTAAAGAATTTTACGATTAAAAATGTATTAAGGTACAGATGTGCTACGATTATTCTGTTTCTGTCTATTCTACTATAGAGATAATTTTCTTATACTATATTTCAATTCTTTTAGGCTTCTCTAATTTCTTTTATAATTGTAATTCGTAGTTGTATTTGTTTATTAGTTTTGCCGTTTTTTGTACAGAGTTTTGGTTCGTCTGAAGGTTCCAGTGACTACGACGGTTTTTATACATATCCGGTTTGTCTTTAGTTTATGTATATCATTTTATTATTTGTATATATAGTTATAATGTTGCTTTACATGTAAATATCTGTGCCTAAAAGATTATATGCAACTAGTATGTTTATCTTGATGCTGACATGGCAGTGAGAGGGATTTGTTTCTCAAGATTAAATTAGCGTATCATTTGTATGAATTGATTTTGATTGTATTTTTTCAATGTTTCTCTTGCATGAAGTCTTATGATGATGAGGATGGTGATGAGAATGAAATTGGAATTGGGAGTGGTGCAGGTGGATTACCACCCCCGCCACCAAGGCCGCCGCCATCGCCTACAGATACTTCCGACCCGTTCAATTTGGCAGGATTCAATATAAAGGGTCAAAAAGGAGAAAAGGTGAAGGTCTTTACACAACTAATGTACATATCGCAATACTTATCAAATATACTTATACTTGTGCCCATATGTGGCTCTTATTCAGCACAATTGTAAATAATAAGCAATTACTAGTTCATTAATCAAAAGTTTGTGTAATAAATAGTGTGTACCTAGCTAAACATGCCACAAGGTATGTCTCTTTTAAGTATTTAGTGTAGAATTTAGTGGTTTGGTAAATAATTAGTCGATCTACATCGTGTGTGTATATGTACAATGTACGTTGGTAAATTGAGTGTAGTTACAGTTACAATTCATAGTTCATATGTATTCTTAAATACCTACTTCACTCTTCGTAAGTGTCTGTGTGAGTAAAATACAATTAGATTTATAGTATTTAGATTACAGGGTAGTACATCAGTCTAAGTGATCCGACTTCGTTAGTATTCGTAGTTATTTTAGCTATGGTCATTTAATTAATGATTAAAACGATAGATATATACGCATTAAATATACGGGTATGTGGGTAGTAATCAATATTGTAGATATATATATAGTGTGTATTTAATTATGTACAAGTGATATACATAGGGTAAAGGTACTTACTCCAGAACAATTAAAATACCTGAGTAGTTACGCAACAGCATGAAAATTGGATAGTACAACAATGTATTTTACATTCCATATATATTTACCTAACCTATACGAAGAGAATTTTTGTGTCTTTGTCCTATCAACCGTTCTTATCTAGTTTTCGTGCACCTAAGCTATTTGTATGCACTTGGCGTATTTAAAACTACTGTAAAACGCTTATTATCTAATTAGACTGAAAATGCTTGTGGATTTGTGCATCTTAATTATTTGACATTTGTGCTTGAACTGCTGAAAGACGTAATAGCGTAATACCTACCCGCTTCTATGCATTTGCATTGCCTTGCCTAGTTAGTGTTTAATGATGGTTTGTTTGTACCTATGCACTTACTGTACTAAATATAACAAAATCTTTACTAACAAAATGTTTTAGAATGAACTTTTCCTAAGTCAGTGAGTTTTTTAAACAGGGTGAACCAGGCGCTTCTGTAAGAGGTCCGCCTGGACCTCCCGGACGAATGCCAACATTCCATGAATCTGGATCTAGATCTGGAGTAGAGGTATTTCTTCTTAATTCTGTTAATTCGTCTAATATAACACAGAAAAATCTATTTTACAAACACTAAATCATTACTAACTACACGCATTTTGGTACACGTGCTGTGAAATATACCTTTCTGTAAATATATACTTACGTAGTATTATTAACATGTTTTTGACTTAGTAATGAATGCTTGCTTTGCCACACTAACAATAAGTTCATGCTAATTTGGGGATTATATTTTTTACAACTAACGATATCAAGGGTTGTACTGACGTAAGTACTTTTTGGATAGTATTACTATTTATTTAACAATAAGAAGAAGCTGTATGAAGATTTAGTTACTTAACATGTAGAAATAGGCATAAGTATGGGCAAGGTATACACAGTATAGCTACAAACAGATAGCACAATTAACTGAATGTTATTGTGAGTCAATACAAGTAGTCAGTAGCAGTCATTAAATGCCCTACGTGCCAAACCTTTTGAAATTAAATACCGAAATAATAAGTGAAAACGAGCTACACACAGTATCAGACTTCATAGGATAAATGTAACACTATCAGTAACCAGCACTGCTCTTTTTTCTATAATTAAGGGAATATTAATATCGTCCATAAGAGTAGAGAGCCTAAGCGCAAAGAATATGTACAGAACAATTCTCTTCTTATCTGACGATTAAAAGGCTTTTTATGTATGTATTATTACAAACTAACATTGAACTAGTATTCTACATGGTTGTTCTGATTTATGTTAAGCATTTGAAGATAAATATAGAAGTTCATTAACTAACGAGTGGATCATCATACGGATGTACCAAGAATATTGATGAGTTTATTAGGAGTTAAAAGTACTCGGTAGCTCCCTTTATTTGTTAAGATAAAGATAACATTCTTTCCTTATCATTCATTATTACTGTCAACTATTACTAGAGTTCTTTTCCGAACCATTCCTTCACACAATTTACCAAAGACTACTGATTAAAAGGAGAGTGGTGCTTCCAAATTAAAAAGAGGAGATATAACAGCAGCTTTGGAAAGCAGTGAGCAGATATACGAATAGTAGGGTCAGTTACTTGTCCTGTCTACCTACTATCCCATTACCGGTATTCCTTCCATGTACTACATATACTTACCTAACTTTTATGTAAGCAGGTATGTACTAAGTAAGAAGTCGAATAGGACAGATAGAAAACTGATGTATCTCAGGATTTTATATCTGTTACACGCATTGCTCCAATACAGAAGAAATGGATAAAATTTTACATGCGTGTATTTAGAACTTGTCCATGAATAATATATCTGGAAGAATTTTTATGTAGAACGATTTGGACTAAAAAGAAGAGGTACTGGCATATCTAACACTAAAAGAGGAATCGAATTTAACCCTTTAATTGTTTCTATTTAATTAAAAACGAATACTGTATTCCAACAGTTTGATTTGATATTTTGGCCACTTATAATGCTACATTTACGATACACCAAAGCATTACCAAAGTGTATCTAATACAGGACCACCATCAATTACTGCCGGTCCCACTAGTTTGGATATCTTCAATTCTGTAGATCAGATCACATTCAGAGGTGACAACAGTAATTGTTTGAAGTTTACATATGAAGGTATCACAGTTATAGTAGTATAATAATACATGCGAAATTGCCAATTTATTTAGCCATGGTAGGTATGCGTATGGTATAATATACTAGCATAGTTAATCTTCAAAGGAAGATATCAATAATTGCAGTTCTTATCTCTTGAGTAATTAGAATCATTTATATGTAAATACTTAAAGGAGGAAGAAACACATTTACACAAAGTATACTGCACTCTCATATTTACTTACCTAATTTATAATGAAATGCATTCATCCACAGAATGAACCTTTTGATACCGGTGGTAACAGTGGAAGCAGCAGCAATAGTCCTCCTGTATGTTCTTGCAACTATACTGAAATTCTACTCAAGATACCCGAAAGTATGAAAGGCTTGCCAGGGGAAATAGGTCCAAGAGGTATACAAGGACCTCCTGGGCCACAGGGCATGTTGGGAATTCAGGGTAAGTCGAACATCGTGCTCGTAATATTGCAGATTTTTTCCAGCTTACTGACCTATATGACATGAATTTGTGGCAAATAAATTATCTTGACATACATTAACAAATCTGTTGTCTTTTAGGCTTGCGAGGAGAAAAGGGTGACAGGTATGTGATACTAGTGACAGCTATGGAGTTGTACTGTCTTAATAAAATAAGCTTTATGGAGAAATCCCAAATCAGTCATAACACGCATATCTAATATATGTTTAATTGTCCTTCCTTCAGGGGCGATATTGGGAAAATGGGACCGGAAGGTGTTCAGGGTCACAAAGGTGAACCTGGAATTAGCGGCCCTCCGGGACTTCCGGTAAAGCTTCAGTTAACCGTTTAATTTGAAAATATTGTTTAGAAAAGCGAAAATTAAGTACCTATACTTTTTTGAGAAACAGGGACTACCTGGCCCACCAGGAATAAGTGCTGGGCCAACATTTCTAGGAATGGACGTAAGTTACACAGTTCAGCCATAACTAAATATACTATTAGTATAATAGTACATAAACTAACTAGAATTTGCATACTTAACATGTTACGCTTCCTTTTCACTATAATTAATACGTATTCTAATAATTACAACGTGCAATCCTAAATAAATGCAGCCGGACTGGAGACCGAGAAATTTACTAAAGGTCTAATATCTGAACATGAATCTTCGTCAAAAGTCTTCCCATTAGAGTTCTAATGTAATGGTTTGTAAATAATTTACAGGAACAAATGGGTAGCGGTACCATGATGGCTCGACCTGGCCTACCGGGTCCAAAGGGTAACATACATATTTAGAAATTAATTCCGTTCTGACAACATTAACAATGTTACCAGTCATTTTAATTGAAAAATATAAATTTTAGGTGACAAGGGAGATACTGGCATCATGGGTCCAAAGGTAAAAATTCAGTATTTAGTGTTAATTACTACTTAATACTTCCCCGAATATTTTGAATATTGGAAAATAATTCGGAACATTTTAAAGGGAGAGAAAGGTTATGTTGGCGAAAAAGGAGAACGAGGGATTACAGGGAAAACGGGCGATAAAGGTATGCCATATTTCGGTATCATCGATTTCAAAATACTACAACATATTTGCCCATTTTGAAAGGAGTAAGTATCACAATGTGCATATTGTAATTTAAAAGGGGAACGAGGATTTTCCGGACCCAAGGGTGACACAGGAATGCGAGGAATTGATGGGCTGCCTGGGCTACCTGGAGAAAAGGGCGGAATTGGGGAGCCTGGACCGCCAGGTGAGTGTGGCACTACTTAAATGAAAATTTAATTAAGAAATAATTAGAGAGTAACTTAAGTACATAGATAACATCACTGCATATATTTCCCGACTTATACAGGACCGCCATCAATTACTGCCGGTCCCGGTTCCACTAGTTTGGATATCCTCAATTCTGTAGATCAGATCACATTGAGAGGTGACAAGGTGAGTACCTATATGATGCAAAACAACTACAGTGCACCATATAATAATGGAATATATTACTTTCTCTTCTGACATAAAAATACAATATACACTTTTCACAAATACTTTCACTTTGGGTCCACATAGACAAACCTATGTGCTTAACTCTGATGAAGTTGCAATGAATGTAAAAAGTAACTGTTGTCTATCATTATGTTTTCAGGGAGAAAAAGGCCAACGGGGAAAACGAGGCAAACCGGGTCCTCCCGGTCCACCGGGTAAAATATATTCTATTATTTATTTTTTAACATGCTTGTTATTACAGATTAGAGTTTTTACTTTCATATTATAAACATTGTATTTGATCAATTCACAGGTGAAATTGGAATTCCAGGCTGGCCGGTATGTCAATATAAATTCATTTTCTGATAATTGATTCATTTTAAGTAGACAAGTATGACAGGCTAAAATTAAATTACAAAATATAGTATGCATTAACTAATTGGTTGAATACTAAATTTTATTTCGTATTAATTGCTGCATTTGTGTAGCTGGTTAATGGGGTAAATTATCAAACATTCTAATGAATTCATAATACTTTCCTAAGCAATGTATAAATATTATCTTACTGTAATTTTAGGGTAAGCAAGGGTTGCCAGGAATATCTGTACAAGGGCAGAAAGGTAAGCTTACAAATAAAATTAGACAAATGTAATATAATACTTATCCCCATATGCAGTTGCATTTATTTGACTGTAATTTGGAAATGCAATTTAAGGAGAGAAAGGAGAGCCAAATTTCTTTAACTATGAAGTTTCTGGATTACGGGGACCAGCAGGACCACCCGGACCTATTGGACCTGCTGGACCACCAGGTACGATCCTTAATAGCATTTCTGTAATGTAATAATCAAATTTGAAGTGCTGCAAAATCAATTGGGTATTGCTTACTTGAATATGATTTAATAAAAGCATTTGTACATTAGGCCCGCCAGGCTTGCCTGGACCTCCAGGCTTAAGCATTGTCGGAGAGAAAGGAGATATTGGACCTATCGGCCCTTCGGGTCAAACAGGACAACCTGGTAAAATAATACTTTGTATTTTATCTGTTATAATAAATTCTCAAGTAAACACCACAGTTAACTGTTGCACTGCATTGCAACGAGTTCATGGAAAATACAATTATGTATGTTAATGCTGCATTCGAAGAAAAAGGAGGAATCGCAGGTCTCAGGGCTCGGCTCAGAGAGAGTAACCTGAACAGTAACAATGACAATCCTCAAATTCGAAATGGTTTGATATCTGACCTTATGACGGATGTTTATGAAGTTTCTTCTACTATACTAATGAACTGTTTTTAATGCACTTAGGTCCGGCTGGAGAAGGAACGAAGATTTCTCATGGAGCCGTAGTCTTTTTATCCAAAGAAGCAATGCTCAAAGTAAGCAATACATTACCACTATGTAGTATGTCCCACAGAATAATATATGTGTGTGTAAAGCGTAAGGTACCTAAATCAAATCCCGTTTGTTTTTTAACATAGACATCTGAGTACAGTCCAGTTGGTACGATAGCGTACATAAAAGATGAAGAGCTTTTATATGCAAGAGTGTCTGAAGGTTGGAAGCCCATTTTGGTAAGTGATATCTAGGATTTTAAGAAATCGCTATTATGTCCACTGGAATTTAAATATTTGGTTTTTCTACAGATGGGAGAAATACTTAGGGCTCCGCCAACGATGTCCCAAACTGAATTTACCACAGAACCCCCAATAATAAGACCCCCATTCGAAGCTTCCAGCTTAATTAATAAAGTTGATGGACCTGGTGTAAGTACAAATTTCCTTATTGTCTCTAAATTACTGTAATAATCCAAAATGTATCTAAAGATATTTTGAAACTGTCTTATGAAATAATATTCGCAATTTATTATACTTATTCTGCTATACCAAAAAGGAAATGACTCAAGTAAGTTGGGAAGTTGTCAAGTATATAGTTATGTATTGTACATAATTGGTTTTGAGGTGTAAAATAATATATTCATTTTTGTTTCAGCTGAGGATTGCTGCATTGAATGATCCATTAAGCGGAGATATGCATGGAGTTCGAGGAGCTGATTACAATTGCTACCGCCAAGCCAGAAATGCCAATCTTCAGGGTACATTCCGAGCTTTCCTCACATCCTGGGTTCAAAATCTGGACTCTATTGTCAAATACACAGATCGAAACTTGCCTGTGTTGAATACAAAAGGAGATCTCCTATTCAACTCATGGGCGGAAATATTCCAAGGGAATGGGAAATTTGTGACAAGACCTCCACAAATTTATTCCTTCAATGGGAAAAATGTTATTCAAGAATTCCATTGGTAAGCTACGCGAGTGAATTCCTTTATTATTTTCCTTAGACTCTTTTCTTTTGCTTTGCATTTCTCAGCGTCCCTGAATCACATTCTATGGCATAGTAAGCAACATGGGGACTACGGACAACCAGCTATGTTAAATGCCCTGCTCTAATTTTCCATTATCATGAATGAATTAATGTAAGGTATGTTTTAATTAATTTCAGGCCACAGAAGTTGGTTTGGCATGGGGCTGACCAATACGGAGTAAGAGCAAGACAAAGTGAATCTTGCGAAGCTTGGCATGCAGACAAGCAGACAAATGTTGGCCTTGCGTCTGATTTACTCAAAAGTCAACTAATGGGCCAAGATAAGGTTGCGTGTAACCACAAGTTGGTAGTTCTCTGTATAGAAATCGCTAGTCAGCATCATTACCGTCGTCGAAGACGAAATGTTCCAATGACTAATGCAGACTTGACCTATTCCAGCAATCTACTCAATCTTACCTATGATGAATATACTCAATATTTAGATGACTATGACAATATACAACACAGTTCAGATGATAATGAGAAATCCGAAGATTAATTACCTACCTACTCAAGTATTTAATGATTCCATCATAAACTAAAGTCATCGTGATTTATAAATACATAGAGAGTCATCATTCATACATTTCGTTGTAAATAGCAGGATAAAAGTCAACAAATACTACTAGATAAAGTATTAAGAATTGAATCTAGCATAGGAAAGCATATCTGTTACATTGTACATGAAGGTTATTTTCAATTTAGAAAAGCCTGTTGGAGAATTTAACTGTAACGCAAGGATTCCTTTATCAGAGGCAAGTGTCTACATCAAGGAACTTAGTTTAGGACTAATTAATTTAATACTATGTATACATAAGTAAGATAATAATGTTATCTGAGTAATATATCACGTATCAAATCGATATTTCAATAGTTTGTTCAAATCGTTATTTATAATGACTGTGCATTTACTAAAGTTTTGTACACATTCTGTATGAATCCATAACTCTCGAAAATTTGTACAGAAAATATTATGCCAGGCCAGATAGAAATTCTTGGTATGCCTAATTAAATGCCTATAATAAGAGAAAAAGTTCCAAAACTTTAGCAACCAAATATTTAGTGATCCAAATTTTTGATATGACAGATTTTAGTTGCAATTTTAGATTCTTGTTTTCTATACATTTGTGTTTCTAACGTCTTGGAATTTGTGTCTCTGTGTAGTAGCATCCAGCATCCCAATTAACCAAACTAACAATATGAAACTTGCACTAGTATAATATAGGAGGCTTAAAGAGAATTAAATTAATGTGTATACGTGACAGTTACTAATTTATACGATAAAGAATCTCTGTAAAATCGATCTTATTCAATTTGTTCATCCATTATATTGTATGCTATTTTTATTCTAAGTTATTATGTATTATTAATTTAAATATACCTATTAATGATTAAGAAACATCGAACTGTACTTCCATTTCGAGTTTATTAGTAGTTAAAATAAAATTATATTATGATAACTGGCTTTATGGAGGCTGAGTCCATTAGTATTATGAGCCTTAAGAATTTCAACAGTCAGTAGCATTTTATTTAATGTTATTTCTTGCAAAAAATGTATTTATTGCACGAACTATGTTGTTTATTGTTTAACAATTACTTTTGAATCTGTTCATGAGATTTTTTTTACCCCTACAGCATTTTTAATTTCTATACTTATGAAACCAAGTTGGATCTGTAATTTTAAATTATTTACGTGGTTTCACTGACCTAATGTAAACGTAATCAGTCTCGAAAAGCAGCAGGAACATTAAAGTATTATCCATGTACTTAAGTTTTTAAGGATTTTAGCCAAAATAATATAGTAATCCAATGTATAGAAAATTCAGGTGCAATAATTATATATAAATATACATTTTCATTATTTTATATTATTAATTATTGTTACAATATTAGTGTTCTTCAAAGCATTTATACTTTTCTCAACACTTAACTTAATGTATTGTTTGTATCCTTATGGATAAAGGTGTATGATCAGTAATTGTATAAACCCTGTGTTTATCACCCAATGTTTTCTTGTTACGATTTTGAATAGCTATATTAAAATTTAGAACAAATAATGTAATACCCAACCCAATAATGTTATAAATGTATGAAAGAATGGTACGTTTTTGGTATGTTGTGTAAGAACTAAGATTAGGTAAGTTTCTGTATTACAAAATGAGTATTTATTAACTAACTATAATTATATTTATCGATTAGTTAAATTATAGTAACGTAAGTAAGCTTTTATGATGAAAATGTCTTATTGTAAAAACGTGTATTATGTCGTAAAACTCAAGCTTTAATAGCTATACAACCACAAGTTTTCATTCTAATAAAATATTGCTACTACATTACATACAAACAAGATTTGAAATGAAAGACCTGGGCCGATGTCATGGATTTTTTGACAATCTCATAAATATAAAATTATTGCCAACCAAAAACTGTGTATACATGACGAGAATTCACACAATTTCGCATATAAAAATGGTTAGAATGTACAATTAATTACAAGCATGCTTAGGGAACTTTTCTATGTAGGTATTACATACTATAAATAGCACCCATTAAAGATACTTACTTATATAAATAGCTCGTAGCGCTCTTAATGCATGAATTTCCTGCTCCGTTTTATTTGCAGAACAAGAGCAATCTACAGATTAAATTACTGACTAATAACAACATGTCAATGTTAATGTTAACTAGAATGTTGATACACCAAAGTTATGGTTATATTATGATT
>JAQFYC010003797.1:0-19461 GCA_034694165.1 Tomocerus mixtus
TCTTGTATATAATAATCAAAATGTGTTTCTATGGTGATTATCTTGTATATAATAATCAAAATGTGTTTCTATGGTGACTATCTATAAATAATAATCAAAATGGGTTGCCATAGTGAACATCTATATTTATTAGCCAAAATAGGTTGTTATGGTGATTATTTTGGATATAATAATCAAAATGGGTTGCTATAGGGATTATTTGTATTTAATAGACAATATTGGTTGCTATGGTGATAATCGTGCATTTAATAGTCAAAATGGATTGCTATGGTAATTATCTTGCAACCAATTAAATTTTTTGAAATTTTTTATAGAAAACCTAGCCTAAACAATTTACTCTACTGTTTATAAGGATATTTACTACAATTATGCAACATTACACTCACTCGGGCGGGCTGTATATAGTGGCTTGGCAGTTTTTAGAGTGTTAGCAGAATATAAAGTATGCAAACTGCAAACCATGCTTGTGTAAGGTAAACATGGTACAGAGTCGTGAATAAGTTACACAGTTTCAATATTTGCCCATGCATTTTTCATTAGAACTTATGACGAAGCTTTCATTTCGAATTCTTTGTAGCGATAAGTTGCTTGCTTTGACAAAGGTTATGTATGTATTTGAAAATGAAAGGAATACAGTAATGTACCTATATGTTTAGTGAGTCTATGAAACGACAGAGACTACACAAGCTGTATTATAATATGCATGTACTGTGTTAAAGTGTATTTAAGCTGGGATTGCGAAAAGAAATTCTAGTTTTTCTTAAAGGTAAATATTTTAATACTTTAAGCAATTCAAGTGCTTATTAAATAAATATACTTAAGTTACTAATACAATGCAATAAAATAGTTGTAACACTGTGCTTCATACTAACACCTGCCAAGACAGGATGGACGCTTTACATGTAGGTCTATAAAAGCTACCACAGTGATCTAACTACTGATTAGTAACCCAACATTTTATAAACCATTCAAAAGCCCAACTTAATGCAATTCAATTAAACTTGGTTTCATCAAAATCAGTTGGTAGCTAATGGGTCAAAGGGCAGATTGAAAATAAAAACCCAAAAATCAACTTTTGTGACGATTTTAGAAATTTTTTTATTTTCGAAGACCAAAATAGCAAAATTGCCTAGGAGGAAGTCACTTTTGGATAAAAACTGTTTATAGGCCACAAAAATTTGAATAATTAACAAAAGTTGAAAAAGTCGATTTTCGGGTTTTTATTTTAAATCTGACCTTTGACCCATTAACTACCTACCGATTTTGATGAAACCAAGTTTAATTGAATTGAATTAAGTTGGGCTTTCGAATGGTGTATAAAATGTTGGGTTACTAATCCGTAGTTAGGTCACTGTGGCAGCTTTTATAGAACTACATGTAAAGCGCCCATCCTGTCTTGGGTGGGACACTCTGTATTGTAATTAGCAAAACTACAATAGCGGTGCTTCATTGCTTTTTAGTACATAGGTATATGCATTCGATAGTGCATTCACTTATGTACTAAAAAGTAAAATTGGGGTATACATGCAACACCTCTATTGAGGAAGCAGGTAAATACATATTTAAATACATTCTTTCGGATACTGTGGTCATTGCTGGTTTGGGAGTTTATGATATGATATGACATATAATTGCTTTAAATAGATTAGGTGCCCATATAATATGTTAAATTCCACTAATAGTGTCAGCGTTATAATTACTATATTAATTTAACGTCTGTACAATCAATTAATTATGTGGTCTGGTCATTAACTGTAGAAGAGTTAGCATAAATAGTACCTAAAACTAAACGCGTAATTTTGAACCCAAAGTGCTCCATTTGGCAATTATTCATAGTCGTAGTGTACGTCCATATTCACTGAATTGTGCTGATATATGTTCACAATTGATTTAGTTAGAAATAAGGCAAGCAAGTTTGGAAATTTTAAGATAACTACATATTTATATAGCAAGAAATGTTTCATTTAATGAATAGGATAATATTTCATGACCTCAAATACGCATAACATGGCCTAGACAGTGCCAACGCTAAAGGATAAGAACATTTTCGTTGTTTCCAACTTAACTAACTTAATTTAGCGCTGACACTGCACTGGTTTGGCGGTACCAGCAGATTATTCAGTAAGTGACAGTGATTCTAATGATAACAAAGGCTTGAAGATTTATGTACACAAAGGTTAGAACTCAGAACTGAGTCAGTTCAGTTTGAAAGTTCTACTTGACAATTGCTGAATACATGACTTAGAAAGTGTCACAGTGATAGTACTCGATAGTGCAGGGGCAGGTGGTTCGTGTACGGTACATTCGTTCGTTGTATTTTCATATTTATTATCTAGCAACATAGTAAGTAAAGTAAATACATACTTATTATAAATATAAACATATAGCCATACCTTCTACAAAGATTATTACATCAGAACAGAGAATTATTAGAGGAGTGACTATTTACTATAATAATAGTACTTAGGAAACACAAGTATGGTTTATACTAAATAAGTAGGCAGGTACCTCCAATCTTGTTTATAGCAGCAAATTGATGCCTAGCTGGCTGGTTCGTAACATGAACCTGACACTTCACTCGAAAGAAACATGATAACATTGATAAAGAATAGCAAACTAAGCTACGCTTGAGTAATCCTATTAAATTCCTTTATACTTAGTACGATGCTATCAATAATAAATCAAATCTTCTATACATTTCAGGTTTGTGAACCTAAGCTGTCACTGTCAACTCATCGAAAAGCGGATGCAGAGATAATTTAACAGGCCGTGTGTATTGTGCGTTTCCTTTTGATACACACAGAGGCTGTCTACTACTGTTTTCTTGTCAGTCTAAACTCTAAAGGTATTACTTATTTGTATTATTTTATTCCAAACTATACATGCCTACTTAATAAGCATACAGAAATACTTCCATTTGAAAGCCTTATATTTAGCCACACTCTACTTACTTCCTTCCTATAAATCACAGCTCAGTTAGGATAGTAACGTATAAATACAATCAACAATACAACCCGATAAGATTTATTTTAGGTATTGTTTATTGAATGTCTATTTATAGGATTGAATAGGCAGGCATATAACTGCTTACGTTAAGGAACAAAATGTAACTCAATATTTATTTGTGCAAAACTGTACGAATTTCTTTTGTACTTATGAAATTAGAGGTTCGGAAAAAACAGACGACTTTCCCCAATTCCCAAAGAAAACTTTTTGTTTATAAATAGGATAGCAGTGTATAGTGCATACTAGCCTTAAAGACAGTTGCTTATCTAATTAGTAGTGATGACCCAGTAGTTTGCATCTACAATAGCAAGCAGTCATTTATAAATATAAGAAGCTAGTAAATCAAATCAATGCATCAGAAATTAAAGTATACGTAATGTTCTGGTAATCTAAGTTAGAACTTTTCCTAACAGAAAATGCTACGGAAGCCGTAGTCGTGGGCAGATGTGTAAACAAAATTAAGATGATTCCACAGCTACAAATATCACTTTAGCTGAATATAAAACATTATGCCCCAATGTTTCATCATAATTTTGATATAGCACTATAATTTATAAGAGTGTTTAGTCTGGGTCTGCCCATTCACAAACAACTATCGACATAATATTGAAGACCTTTCTAGCGATTTTTAAACATATAATGTACTTAGACTACCTACTTAGGTACTATACATGCAACTAGGTAGATACTTTGTAGAGAGAAGATACTTTTCGACTAATTTCTTACTTTTAGTCGCGATTTTACAATGTATTACTTACAAAATAAAATAGTTGAACCCCTTTGATAAGTACCTCTAATACATCAAAACTTTGCCTTGGCCATCTTTTCTTTTGTAGAAACTTTGGATTTTGTTGTATTTTCCTTTGTAAAAAGTTTGCAGTTTGCCGTATTTTCTTTTGTGAAACGCTAGTGCCCACATTTGAAGTAACATAGTACTGACGATTATTTGCAGACAAAGTAGTAATTTATTGGACATGCGATTGTAATGTATATCAGTAAGTGTATGTATATAGTATGGTACATGGAGCCCTTTGCAGCGAACATAGCATAAGGCAAATAAGAAATAAAACTTACTTTCTCTTTCCCAGACTAAAATTAAAGCTCAGAAAATAAGTAAATATGGTTTCTATGTATTTTATCTATCTAGTAGTTTTCAAAATATGTACTCACATAGGAAGCCAATAAGCAGGCAGCCTTAGAGTAGATAAGTCAATAGAGTAGAGACGGAGCAGACACATAATAATACAACAAACTAAAAGTACTGATGGTTGTTCGTTGTGCTTTCTCTTGCTTTCCCTTTTTCTGTTTGCACAAGTTTAATAAAGCCTGGGATAAAAGAATGTACAGAAAAATCCTTACAGTGATAATTAAGTGTTTACACAAAGGGAACATGCGAGCATTGCGAACTGTTGATTCCAACTTACTGTTACATACGTTAATTTAATACTGTCGGGGTTACTATTAAGCACACATAAAAATATAGCACATATTTGCACACATAACATACAGAAGTCTCTTCATGATTTTGGTACATTTATCTACAGTGTATGTACTACGGGCATAGAACAAAACAAAGTAAAGTCTTTACACGTACTAAATACACCAAACACAAGTACTACGTTATATTCCACGACGAACAATAAAGGGGATAAAATATTTGCAGAATGCAGTGAGGAGGAAAGAGCTACAGTCTAGTCGCAATCACAAATGTAACCAATGTTGCTATACCATACATATTTAGAAGAGTGGATGAAATAGGGAATACTGAGCAGAATCCTGGAAATGAATAAAAGAAGGAAAGAATAAGGCTTCTTTATAAAAATTACAATTGAGTTTATTTCGGACAAATATATCCTATGCCGAACTACTATATTATTAGGAAGGAAAACCAAACCAATCCAATCAAACGATATCTGGTTCTTCTTATACTTATATATGTCTACTACATATTATTACACTGCTAAGTTAGTGAAGAGCATTATAACAACTAGCCCTTCTAGCTAACTGCTTTGCTATAATCGTAAATATAGTATGCTGCAGCAGGCAGCCTGTGTGTAACATGTGCGACCAGTATGTAGGAGGTTGTATATTTAAATTGCTCTCCAGAAGAACCAAAAACGGCAACACTAAAAAAATCTATATTTGCTGGGCTTAGTGTACTTAGACCTGTTTGCGATATTTAGTTAGTATTGTCTCCACTTTTCCAAGTTAGAAATTGGCAATACTTTAAACAGAATTCAATCAATTATTGTTTGCATAAAATGCATGAGGAGTAATTCAGGTAGAATTCTTGAAAATGCGTAACATTTAAGTTTTACCATTTAATTACACAGTGTTTATAGTGATTATGATTACTCACTTGAATTTTCATCTATTTTCTCGCTAGAATCATTTAAGATTAACTTTCCTGCTCGTGCTAAACATGTGTAAAATAAGTACTATGTGTAGGCTATGCTATAATATGGTATTCTGTCCGTAAGTCCTTATATCCAAGTTTAGCAATAAAAGTCCTGCACTAATACATAATACTTATTCCATGTCCTACAAATTTCAGTAATTGTATTGAGTGAATTTATAGACCGAATATCTGTACCAATGACTAGCATTTAATAAGTAGTAAATATTTATGTTTTGTGTCGGTATTCATAAATATCTCGGTCTTGTTACTAGGTATGTACAGGGTCATATAAATATCATACCAATTATTTAGTAAACAGTATCAATCGTGCCAACCATCATTTGACCTAATACACATATTCAAACTGGCGCATTACAGAAACACATTAGTATGTGCATATCATTGACAGGGCTTTGCTGAAGGAATTTATTGTATGTAATTTGGGAATTTGAGGTATAAGTGTATGCTTGCTGAGGATGGAAAGGAAAACAGAGAAGAGCATTATCTGCATGCTTTTAGTAGAAGAATATTTTCCATCTGTGTTTATGTGTGTGCCAATAATATTAGCACGAAGGAAAACGAGTGTTCGCATTTTATTATGTAGACAGCCATAAAATCAAAAGTGAATGAAGTTTGCATATACACCACTGCGAACCAAATATGTGCGGTCTAACCAATTCGAGGTTTTACATTTACATTTCATCTCCTTACTTCTGCGAATACCAACATTACCATCTACAAATACTACAGACTATGTACATATGTACATAATAATATAAACACTGAACTGAATTGAACTGGAATGGAGCAAGAGCAACGTATGGATATACTCAACTCATAACAACTCCCCGATATTATGTTGTTGTCCTTGTTTATGGAAATGGAGTTCAGAATTATTCTGATTTCAACTTAAAATCGTACTTATATCGAGGGATAGATAAAACCCAGTATTTTGTTGCCAGCAAAACAGAATTATATATAATATGGAGAAAGTGCTTCCAAACTGGTCTGGCATGGTACTAAAAGTATTATAAGTGAATTGCATTGATGTACGTACATACATTAGTAAAAATGAATTCCGTATCATTTGTGGTCTAATTCTCTGGCACTATGATTTTCTGGTTGGCCCATTTCTACGGGTAAAAGTGGTATTTGTGCTGGGCTGTCTGTAGTCTTTATGAGATGCGGGTCTCCGAGTAACTCTAGTCTACTTACTTTATATAAATAGTTTGGTTGTTTTCGATCAGGAGCTTTTATTGCTTCGCTTGTCCCTTTGCAAGTTTCTTGCTTACTTACTACATACTACGGCTATGGTGTCCAGTCCACTCCAGCCAACTATAATAAATGACTGGAAATGATTTACGTATTTCATTTTCTCTCGTGAGAAAGGTTGTAAAATGTCACAGACTTGACCACTACAATTTATTTATGGGCAACTAGCATAGCTCTGTGGCCTTTCATCTTCCAAACCTCTTCTTTTACTTTCTCTCCAACCGGCCATACTCTCTTTACTTAATCACTAACAACTCATACTCGCCCTTAGTACATTCACTCAACCGAATTCAACTGAGCTTATTGAATCTACTATACATCCCATGCACGTACTACAGAAATGTGTGTTAGTAGTGTACTCTGCTATTTGATAGTTTAAATTACACATTTGATTAAATTTTCGACCTAAAGTTACTAACCTTATGCTGTAGCTATACAGATACTCCATCCATGCTAGAATGAAGTATGAAAATACTATATACTGCAAAATATCGTGCATTTTATACGGACGCGACTCATTGCTATTTATTTAGTAGCTATACACTTGTCAGTGGAACTTATTATACTTTAAGGTAAAGTGGGTATGAATGGTATGATATTATACTGAGGTAGGAAGATATTTTATGTAATCTAAAAGAATGGTTCAAAGTCGCTCTTTGTTCAATTTTCCTTGTTCAAGGCTGCAATGAATTGTTCGCTAATGAAAAGAAATAGGTATTAAGCTGTTTTATTTTCAACAGAGAGGATTTCCTAATCCTAGATGGATGTGAGAGAATATTTCAAGGCTGAATATACTAAACGCAAACTTCCATACTGTTATCTATCTACTAGTTCTCCTCTGTTGTCTGATTATTTGGCTAGCAGCAAGACTAAGAATAACTATGAGCAAGGAATTACGACGTAGAGTGACACCATAATGCTAATATACACAGATAGACACTAGTAGATACTTATGCATCTTCTAGCGACCAAATTGAATTTTGGCACTGCCAAGTTTAATGAATTTAAAAATAATTAAATGATCTACAGTCTTCGTTTTGTCAACAAAAAACAAATTAGTTTCTTTGTATCCAAAGAGCAGGAGACTTGGTAATAATAGTGATAGGCAGCTTTTAAATGTATAAATGGTATCATTGTCTAAGTTTGTCTATTGTATGTATTTGTAGTGTGATTTACTTATATATAAAGTAACCGATAGGACTTCTATCAGCACATACTGTAGTACTGTAGCATTAAGGGCATATTATCTGTAGGCATGATTGCATTGCTAAAATATAGTTACCTAGTCGATGAGAAATGCGATTGATTAGTTAAGTAAAATACATAAATAGTTAAGTAGACACGTAGTTGTTATACTATAACTATAATAGGCTTAAATATATTCCAAATGTTTCTGAATTTTGATGTAACAGGAGAATTTCCCTTCTGTATGTATACCCATTGTGACTAAACTACAAAGAAAATGTACAGCCTGCAACCATTCTATACCTAGTACTACCTAGATGGTTATTAAAATACAAGTAGGAAGCTGGTTATAATGGCACATACTACAATAGTATTGATTGAGAATGAGAACGAGAAGAGTAGCAGCATGTTCTGAGCAGTGTGGGGCATCCAGATAAAGAAAGTATCTTTTACTTTTACGTTGCTTTGCATTGATAAAGTGTATTGTATCCCTGGTACACATAGCATTAGTATTTGTATGGATAGCGAAGTGAAGTAAATACCCAGGAGCAATGTGCATTGTTCGTATTTATGTTTGAACCTGATCTGGTATGGTACGGTATGGTGTCAGGATGACACTGTTACTATATGCTACAAAATCCTTCAAGTTCCTGTTGACAGTGAGCATTGTAGATAGATGTAGATATTGAATGACTTTCCCCGAGCACGAAGACGAAGAGAATGTAAAGTAAAGTAGGCACGGGTACAAGTAGAATACAAGTGCTGCTTGGATGCTAATATTTCTCAGCAGATGCAAATGCATTGACTTTTTAGCCCGCCCGAGTTTGCGAGGCTGGCTTATGTAATCGCAATGTCTGTCCGTCCATCCGTGCGTTAACACTAAAACTTCCGAGCGCATTAAGTTACGATGATGAAACTTGGTATACAACATGTCCTTATGATGCCTAGGAACCCTATTGAAAATGACCAAAATCGGTCCACTGGTTCCTGACATATGACTGCTTATACTTTGTCTTCATTTTAATAGAAAATCGGGAAATTGGGGTATTGAAATGTTAGACACTGCTTCCACCTTTATTTCATTTTGATAGTTGAAATAAAATCAACGGCATTGGAAATATCTCATACCGCTTCCACTTATACACAAAGGAACAAGGTATACTGTGAAATACATTTTGCTGCTTCTACCCAATGATATGGGCAATATCCATTCTAGAGTCATCCTCTTACATTTGATGGTCAGTATTTGTTCTAATGGGGTTCTTTTAATATGATATGGTCAATTTGGAATCTAGAATAATCCTCTTACATTTGATGTCACTATTTGTCCTCACGGGATTCCTTTGATCTAAGATAGCCAATTCGAGTACCTGTCATATTTTAAATTGGGGTATTCAAATATCAGACAATGCTTCCACAAAGTTAAGTAAGCAACTAAAGTAAAGTACTAGCTACGCTATTTAGATAGGGAGCAAGATTTTTAGAATTAAGTCATAATATGTATAGGTATATCCTTAAGCAGTATTACAGTTAAGATAACACTTAAAGTTAAACTTTGACTTTGAAAGCGAAATTTCTGTCTTTTAGCAATGCACTTGGTTTATGATGCCAAAACATATTCTGGAGTTATAAATTGAATGCTAAATCATATTTATAATTTATATCCGTATTGTACACGTACTGTTACATCAGTAGTATGTAGTGAATAAGGATATTAATTATAATTACGCAACATTACACTCACTCGGGCGGGCTGTATATAGTGGCTTGGCAGTTTTTATTCTACTCTTGTATCTAAACCTTAACTGCCTTCTAAACCCACTATACATGCATAGTAAAAGTAGCTGCAACTAGATGGTATAATGTAATGTATGTACTAGTTGATAGTCTGGCTTGGCTAAGCTGAGCCATTCAAGTCGGTGAGTAGACTGAGTAGTTTTCTCCCTTGAGAATTTGGAGACTATTACATTACTGTTACATTTGACACATTCTACCTTTTGTAGTTTGTACCTCTTATTTTTAGTGTCTTGCCTTTCTATTACTTCTTCGCTGGCTCAATGTTTACTGATTTATTTATACTATGGAGAAGAGTAAGCAGGTGTAATACTGTGTAACTGTATTTTATTGTATGTTTATGTTGGGATACTGAATTAACCTGCTTTTAAGTAGAAAATGGGTATTTACTTTATTAGATTCACGTGTTCAATTAATTAATGTTTATCTAAGTATCCGCTGACACAGACAATGTGTTTGTGATGATAAACTCCCGTAGGATGTACATGAAATTGGATAGAATCATTTCATACTTATATTTCATCATTCATATCATTTGCCTATTTTCTATTTTTTCTAAAATGGACATTTATAATCACAAATTATTGAGGTAACACTTTTTGGAATCCTCGTCAATTGCACTATCAGGCTGATAAATTCAATATTAAGAAATTTTATGTTCAATACTCATTTATGGCCAAAAACTGCAATTTGGGAAACATTTTGGTTATTGCCTAGGCATTAACGTTAATGCCTGTGATTGTACAAGTTACAAGAAATGTGAAATGTTTCAAGTGTGCAGTAGAATCCGTGTGAAATGAGATCCGTGGTGAAGTCATTCCATGAATCCAGTGAGTTACTAACCTCTGTACTTTCCCTTGCAAATGGTAAAGGATATAAATATCACGAATTGTATTCCTGCACACTTTGACTTTGACTTGATTCTGAGCGAAATCAAAACTTTACTATAAGATTGGTACGAACTACATAAAGTAAGAAGTATGTATTATTGCTGGAACGAATAGTTATTGTGGGCATGGCCCTGTTATGCTCTGTCCACCATGTAAATGGAAAACTTTGGAGGAACTGGAACTGCAGGGTGATTTTGAATCTGAAAGTTTTCGAACAAGTTACTTACACTGCATCCATTTCCACTACATACATTGAGCTTGAGCATTCACATTCAACTCTTCATTCTTGACTTGACTTGACTTTGCTATAGAATAAATGTGTCGGTTTATTTTGGCAATAATTTAGTATGACATCTTTTGAAATGGGATTCCAATCATCAATGTTCCATTCCATGTTCTATTCCTCCTTTTCGAAATATGAAGCTCTTGTTTTTTCCGAGGAGAAAGTTTTAATCTGTGGCAATTGCCATAAAGTGAGTGTGTCAACTTTGACATTTCTTGCTATGGAGTTCAGTTCTGTCTCTGACTTTCTCCTTTTACTTAGGTACTTTTGATACTATACTATACGTGCGATTCTTGGGTTTTCCTAGTACTATTGCAAACAAAATTGCTATGAATGTATACAGGGTCGGGTGAAATGATTAATTCGGGTAATTTTTTTTAATTTGTTTCATCCTTTGAGTCCTCATTTTTATCAGAGTTGGATGAAACTTTTTAAAATACAATACAAAAACTACATTTTGTATATAATATTATTGCAGAGTGAAAGCCCTGTTAAAAAATTGCTCGATTGTCTCTGTGAGTGAATATTTTTGTCCAACCTTGTACATACTATGCCTAACTGACAGTTACTACACGATTAGTAGATAGCGCACTTGATGTGCAGATACTTATAAGATGTTGAGTCCACAATTGATATTCTATAATACTAGTATAGTGGCGTTATTATATTTTAGTTTACTTACTTTAGTATGCGAGGTACTATAAAGTTTGTAGTATAAACTATATATTAAACATAAGTGTAACACTAACACTGTATCAATGGTATACGGTAACCAGCTTCTGTGTGTATAAATGAACACGTAGCGGTTGCATGTCTGGTCATAATATATCCCTTATAACATTGCATAGAGTAACGTAAAGTTTCAAAGAGTTGTGGAAAACTTTGGGAATGCCTATAGTAGGGTATCTTGCTGATCTATGAGAAAAATAAAAATCCTCTATTACTATTTCTGCGACAACTCTCCGTGACAGTTTCACCTAGATCCAGTTTATCTCTGCGTGCTGCACCAGCAGCAGCTTCATTCGGTCTCTCCTAAAAGATAAAGGTATCTCTTTCTCTTAGATGAGTTAAAGATGAGAGTTGAGTCAAAAGGAGTTTCATGAAAATGGAAAATACTATCCATTTCCTAATAGTAGGTCGTATGCTTTGAAGAATGAAGAAATTGGAGGTAAGTTAAGTACCTGACTTTGCTTGGCGTGACATCGCTGGCAGGCAGCGAGCTTTGGAAATAGAAGCTGAGGAAGGGATTCATGACAAAGGAACCTTTATTAATATCTTCTTTCATTTGACTCAAATTAAAACAAGGTCAAGGTAATTTAATCTCCTAAGAAGAAGGTCAAAAGAGAAAGATTAATATTATGTACGCAGTTGTATGTAGAATGTATTACTGCGTAGATTTTGCTTTTATCTAAATGAACTTTTGCAGAAAATAAGTAAGTAGTCAGACTTCAGCTTTGCTAAGGTAAAGCAAAGTAAATTGTCTCCTAATTTTGGGGTACCTCGTCGGAACCTCGGAACCTTGTGTGGTTAGCACACAAAGTTTAGCATTTATTGCTGAGATATTTATATCTCGATTAGGTATTGGTTTGGTTAGGATTAATGGACCTTCTCTGCCCTGTAGCGCTTTCCTCTCATGATTTTAAACGGAGTACTGCAGTGGAATGGAAATCATATACAGAAGTAAAGCTATAAGGTTCACGATTATATGAACTATATCTCACTCAGCGGAAGGATGTTTCGGTTAATCTTCTCTGATTCACAAGCAACCTTGTTGAATGTGCACTGCAGTCAAGGAAAAATGAAATCTCGCAAGGTATATCAGGGCAACCTTTCCTTTACCTTTACTGTTGGCTATAGTATTCTACTGTATAGGTACCTTTCTTTACTGCAGGTATTCTAATATACACTATACAGTCAGTGAGCATATTCTTTCACTCAAATTATTTATTAACGCTCATGAAAAATTTGTAAGCCAACTTTCAGCGCTCACGTCTCTAATACCGTATACATAAGTCATAAGTAAGAGCAACAGATGAATTCAACGTCTTTACAACGTGCTCCATGGAACATGGACCCTCATCATTATGTCATCCCTCATATACTAGAGATAATACAGTACTCAACATTCTTTTAAATTCTCACTGAAAATATAAATATGAGCCTTATAAATATGTTTCTCTTCAGTACTTACTACATATACAGATTAGACAGATATGGAACACGCCTTACTTGCTTTGAATATACTTTCCAATTCTTGCTACACTTCTTAAAATATTAATCATGCGATACTATCTCCAGACTCAGCGCATTTGTTACCCTTTTAAAAATTTGTAACTCCTATTGCATGCAATTCCCAAGCTCAACATGGTGAGAATTTATTATTCACCAGTCGCCACCGAGTGGGCTAAACCTAGTCAGCTTTATTGACCATAAATGTGCATGCAATTCCTGTCGCAATCAATTATACTAGGTACTGTAATAAGTTTATAAATAATTAATTATTTACCCCATACAGAAGTATTCTCAATGAAGGCAACACAATTGAAATATTTCTTTATTATACAAACACCCTACCTGTTATAATAAATCACCACAACACTTGCCTTCTAAAACGGTAGATGCTTACAGCTTTTTGGTCTCATAGTTCATTCGTTCATTGTTTTGTGTAAATAATTAATTTACAAAGAATTAAATTGTCGAATAGACAAAATTTAATCTTGCAGAAAGGAGCTTAGGTAACATAAATTGCAAGAATAATAGTACTTTACTAATGTCAGATCCTCTACTAGTGATGTCATTATCAGGTATCAGACTTATGTCTAGGTAGCTCATTAGATAGTATGGTAGAAGTTAGGAAATTAGCAAGATGATGCTCCAGAAGATAGGACGAGTAGTATTTAGGCACTAGGTAGGTATCGTACTAATTCTTTTGAATCTGCGAATCTTACTAAAGAGTCTGCTCTGTTATATTACTTATAAGGGTATGTTTCATTTCTCTAAACTATAGTGTATAGTACTAAAACATAACCTACCCATGTATGGATTGATAGGAATTAATTTATCAAGTCCGATTTCATTTTTCATTAACTCATTAGGGATTTAATTGTACTATGTACTATATGTACTATGAATTTAATCTTGCAGTGAAGACGAGAAGGAGAGAGGAGAATTCTCAGTACAATCTGCTGATGGGAAACACTACATAAATTCCCCACTGGAGGTTAACAGATTTGCCAAGTCAAGAAGGAGTGATTAAGCCACGGCAGAGAAGCCAGAAGAGCAACAGAAAATACAACTAACTATTTATTAGCTACTTAGCTTACCTTACACACTCTTTACTATGTACTATGTAGTATTTACCTTCACCGTACTACATTAACGTGTTCTGTGTAGTATGCACAATATGCTACAGTAACTAACTGAAATAACTTACTCCAGCTAAATTGAGAAATTATATCGAGTCTCCTTTGCTGCAGTTGCAATTTACAATTCATCAAGTCACCTACCTACCTTAACGGACCGGCAACTGAATTTGCACAATGAACTTCTTGATCAAGTTGGAGCTGGAGAGTTGTTCCAAATGAAGTGAGTCGATTCATACAGACAGATTTAACGAGCAGATAATAAACCAACTGAAAGATTCCAAATCTAAACCCAACATACTCCATACGTAGATACTAGAACCACGCCACAACACAACAAGTACACAATACTATAGTATACTATAGTAAATTAGAGAATATAGTTTCTCTATGATAAAATAGAGTTATAAAGTCACGCAACCGCATCAAATTCCCCACTGGGCGAATAAAAGCCCTTTTCCTTCCTTCAGATCCACATTGCATTGCATTGAAATCTAAACCATAAAGCTTTGGACTCCTGATTTAATAAAATTCATATCCTAATGCATGTGGGATATAATAATACTTACGGAAAGAGAATTCGGGTCGAGGTGGGCGTCCCAAAGTAAGTCTAATCATAAAGCAATAATGAAATGCGAATGCACATTCTCACTTGCTCCAATTAGCATAATATCTTATTATTAATATTATATTATCATCAAGTACGCAGGAGAAAGGAAAGAAGCTAAGTACCTAAAGTAAAAAAGATTACCACTACAATACACTGATGTGATGCAATGTGAATGTGATGCGATCTCTGTCCTGGCCTGGCCTTGCATTGAAAAATAAAGCAGATCAGTACTATCTATAATACTAAAACTAAGGGAAGCTAACGTATACTACATAGGAACCTGTGTCGAGGTTTAATACAATAGCAAAGACTCATCTCATCGCATCATCAGAATAAAAAGTGAGTTTAAGTGAAGTTGAGTGGGTATTGTACTGTACTGTGTTCTGTTGTGTAATGTAATGTAATGCATTGCACAGTCTAGACTCGCGAGAACTCGCCTTGGTTGCAACCCAACCCAAATTAGAAAAAAGAGAGAGCCCGAGGAATTTCTCGTTGTTCATGTTCGCGAGAAAACAAAAGTAGAGCAAGGGAGCAAGCAAGTTGGTAAAAGCGACAGAAAGAAAAGGAGAGCAGAAAATTGAGCACGTCTCCAGCCAGCTCTCGTTTCCTTGTCAGATCTTAGGCGTTTCTCTGGATCAAATAAAGTGATATTGACACGCATTAGATTGCCAGTGAGTGAGTGAAGTGAAAGTGAAGGTGAAATTCAGAAGAGAAACGAGCAGATGAAATGAATCAAGTGTTTGGCTCACTCACTCAGTCAGAGAGTTGAGTTTTAAGTTGACTTGATGCCCTGACTTGACTTTGACTTGCCCTGGCCTGGCCTGGTGTGGTATCGTCTCACTGTTGACTACTTCTTCGACTTATTCCTTGCTGCAGAGAGATCGATAGTCAAGCAACTCAACTCAACACTCACTGAAAACTAAAAGTGACTGACTTGACTTGACTGAAGTGAACCCCCTTGGTTTGGTTTTATTCTTCGAAAAAGTAAGTAAGTAAAGTACATACAAATAGTAGAGTTGGTACCTATATAGCTAAAAGTATAAGTACTTGTCCATGTACAGCCATAGGCGTGCGTAATGTGCATGTGTACAACATATCTAAATATCTACATACATACATACCAAAGCACCTGCAAGCCAGAAACACAAAACGGGTCTCACTCACAGTCCATAATAACAAAACTGTCTTGACTTGGCCTGAGTGACTGACTGATTGTGAATTGAGCTGCCTACTTTAAAAGTTATAGTTATAACTTACGACTTAACCTTTGCGTTTCCACTTTCCACAAGCAAAAGGAAGCTAAGAAGACAACTTGAATTTGAAGGAGTGAAATGGAACGTAAAAAGTGCTGTGGTTCATGTGGGGAAAGGTAGTCTTAGTCGTAGCACTTATATACACAGTACAGTAGCCGTAGCCCTGGTGCTGATAAATAAATAAGACAGTTGAACTGAACATTTCTGTATTGTATATGTCGTGGTGTGCTACTGGTGTGCCAAAAGAGAAGAATGATATGCAAATTCAGTGAATGAAATCCGCAAATGTTGAATGTGCGCAGCCAAATATAAGCTAAACCATGGAGTCTACTGAAAATATAAAAAGTACTACTTTACCTCAACAATTTACATTTGCATGGCAAAACTACATAGAGCATTGGATTGGCAGTGGCATGCCCTGCTCTGGCACATTCAACACTCAACCGAACTTTATTCTGCTAGCCTAACAACCCAAAACCTCCAAGGTACCTACTACCTACCCACTACCTACGTAACCTATTTCTTCCTTTATGCATGCTATTTTGTGCTATGCTATAACAAACCAACCAACCAGCCAAAACCCAAGTTCTAGTAAATGAAGCTAAACATTTACTCTCTTCTTCTTCATTCTCTTCTTCTATTCTCTATCCCTATGCATTTCTCTGACCCAAGTCAATACTTGTAGAGAACAGTCAAAAGAAATTCCTTCCCTACCTTCAACCTCCTTCTGACTCTGACTAACTTACTTACTTCATTCTCTATAAATACGTACATGCATTCGAACTACAATCTCAAACACTGCTTTCTTCTTCGTCTACATATACAGATATATTGAACTGAAGAACAATATATGCCAAAATTCCATTTAAGCTGGAAACCATTATAGGTATACATAGAAAAAGTTATCAAACTCACTACACATACATATATACCTACTACATGCCATACTTATATACATAAACTCATACTGAGCCACTGAATTCTGAAACAGGCAAAACAAACTAGCTCTACGGATAAGATAAGAAGTGCCCCATTTATATATTACATAGACACGTCACGAAACATTAAGATTTCACATGAATTTCAACCTCAACTGTCCGTTCCGCGTCTACGTGAAAGTCTCTGTCTCATAAATAAGTAATATACTATATACTCGTATCAACTATACGCACAAAAATAAGTGAGAATTTGTTACTAACATACTGAAATTACATATAAAACTTTTAAGCTATAGAATATATTATAAATATATTATGAAAAATAGTTGTAATAAATAGCTACCTTCACGAACGCATAGTTTGGTACTTATAAACTACGAGAGACATATGCTTCAAAAATTTATAATATAATGAGATATTGGTATTGACATTTGCAAATTGTATAAAAGTTGTACAACAGGAGATGAACTGACGTCCAGCATCTTTTCCTCGTTATCTGATCTGCCTGACAATCCGTCAAGTCACAAGAATCTCTACAGTACAATATACCTAATAGAATTGGATATATACAAATACATATACGTGCAATACTACTTATATTACAAAACAGTATGTCATTATATACCTTAGCCTCGTAGCCTACATAATATTTCCATTTAAGATAGCCACACTCAACTTGAGTTCAGATTTCCTTGCATGGTAGTATAATGGCATACGATTTCCGAGTGAATAAAAATTGTGATTCCTAAAAGTGGTGCTGACTCTGCTGTAGCCAAGCATAAAGTAAAAGTAAGACGACTGTGCTATTTGTGACGGCGGTTTCTGAACAAGTCTTGCGACTTACAATTCCGTAGATCGGCTCTTCTATGAATGTGACTGAGAGATTCAGATAAAGGAAAGCACAGAAGCTACCTCCCACTAAAAACATACTCTTTCTATAAGTACTTATAATACTGATACACGTTCTCCTATGTATTTTACTTCTCCACAACTACTATATATTAACCATAGAAGTACTTACTTTCCAGAAGACTTTCTCTTTGTACCTTAAAGTGCATATTATAGGTACAGTACTATAAAGAAAGGAGGACGGAACACGACACATAAATATTAAGCATTATATAGTTGAAGATATTAAAGTGAAAAAGTAATAAGAAAAATATATTTCCTCGTTGGAAGTTGAAAATCTTTGAAAGAGGGAACTCGAGGAGATCAGAAGTTGAATTCAGCTTACAATCACATCAGTTTGGATTTCGGATTGAAGATTGAACATTATATTAGATAAAGAATTGGATCAGGAGCTAGTATAAGTATCTATGTACGTATCTATCCCTGTTTTCTGTGCATGTGTACAAGTTATGTTATGTTAGGTTGTTAGACAACCAGCATCTAAGCTTTAGTTACACAACTACTTTCCTTTTCTTTACTTTCCTTGACTTACTTAGTAAGCAGTGAGTGACTTGACTAGATTGCAAACAGTAGCGAGTGTGTTCCGTTGTCTGTGTACCTAAACGAGAGAAAGAGAGAGCAAAAGTGACAGCAAGGTGCAGACAGGCAGACCCAAACCAAACCAAAACAAGAAGAGAGAGAACAGAAGGCGACGAGACGACGACGGTGGATTGGATAGCCCACGTAAGCAAAGTAAGTAGAAAAGCAAAGCAAACGAAATAAGATTCAAGGAAGACGACATCAAGAGATGAAAAGCATTTCGGGGATGAGGATTACAGTCCTGCTCCTCTGGGCATCGATCTTTTTGTCCTTTTATTCTCCATCTAAGTCCCAGTCGATGGCAGATGAAAATTTGGACGTGGAAGCGGGTGATGAGGGCGATGATGATTCCACCAACGATTCACTTAGCATCAATGACACCACCGCAGAAGCCAACAATCAGCACCACCGCAATTCCAACATTCAGTCACCTGAGGCTGAGGTACCTTCCTATTTTCATCTTTTTATAAATTCGTTTATTTTTTGCATTTATTATTCTGCATCAAAATTATTGATGGGGAAATTACATGGAGAATTCTTTGATAGGAACCTTTAACTGCTCGCTATGGAAATTTTATTTACAAATGTACATTATCATTAACAATTAGCAGGAACTGAATATAATTTGCAATATTTGAGCCATTTACGTATTATATGTCCTATTAATTTAATAAATTCCCCGGTCATCCCCTAACCTGCCCTGTCCCTCTAATTAAAATTAAGCAAATAGATTTATGAGCAGTATCAGTGCCTAACAAAATCCCATCCTAAACAGCTGGCCGGGCGCGCGACAGTTTAGTGTTTACAATTCGTATTCACACTAAAATTTAAAATGCGACAATTTGATAAGAGTACATAGCTTTGATTTTTACATCGTAGTAATAGCTGTACACATTTTGTTGAGCTATTTAAGGAGGACTCAATGGTTAGAATATGAATCAGACGGACGCGCGCTTGATTCGCATCTGTTCATATTGAACGT
>JAQFYC010003798.1:0-19453 GCA_034694165.1 Tomocerus mixtus
TACATATTTTGTCTATTAACCTTGACTGTTACCATTCCAATACTTCGGTGGACCGTTTACCATGGTTTATTACAAATTAGAATCACTGTTCTATTCTGTCGACTGTCAATTCTTCAGATTCCCCATGTCGCTATTAATTTCTGTTAGTGCTCTACTACACATTACATACAGCAGAGAGCTACAAAGTCTTATTAGTCTTGATTCTTATACCAAGATTCTTACATCATGTCATTAGCTGTCTTAATAGGCATCTCTAAATACTATACGGGAATACCTTGCTTTATACCGTAGGAACTAATAGATATATTATATATATATATATACAGTATACACATTTGTAGACACACAATTAAGCCAATACGGAAAACAAGAAAAAGTTCTAAAGCAAATTAATTTGTTATCTTCTTCTATCTACAATTGTTGCAGATTAATTAGACATCCCGAGACAATGTGCACATTTCCTAAGCGTTTAAACAACAAGTATACAAAATATTTAGTGTAAGGTATTGGAAATAAACCTACAGAACAATTTCATAATAGACTTTTGACGGACGACCCCAAAAATATTTTTTATAATCCGATTCCAGCCATTTACAAAGTTAATTTTGCATTTTTGGTACTGTATTTGCATTTGCAAAAGTATTGTTTAGGATTCTGGGTTTCAAAAAATTCATAAATTTTATTTTAAATATTTCAATGTCAAAAACATTTTAGGTGCATTCGGAAATAATTATTTATGCGCTTATGAGGCAATAGGTGTTGTCTGTTCGTGATTTGTGATGTCTGCAACACATACAGCTTTTTACGCAAAATTGCAGCATATAGCTACACGAGCGAGTACAAATCACATAAAAGAAAAAATCTCAAAACACAAATACCACAATTTCAGTCATAGTGCTTTATTCTAAATTCTAAGTATACTTCAATCTCTATACATACAATACATTCTTTATTTATGTATTTTAGTCTATTTGCATTACATTGCATGCGTGTATCCTTCCCTACAAGAAAAAGGAAGATAATTACACAAAGATCTATCAACAGTGTCTAATTACATTCGCTTATTTAGTCTATTAATACTCACCATTTACGAAACAAGTCAAAGTGCTCCCATTCTCATTCTTGTTTTAAATGCAAAAATACTTTTTAAAGGGTTGTAGTCGTAATACTAGTAATTCGCAACGTAACGTAAATGGGTGAAGTACTTTTAGCATACATACAGTATATGATAGATATAAATAACCCACTTTAATGAGTACCTTCTTCCCTGTCCTTGTCACCTTACCTTGTGTTGTACATTTACGATAGCACTTATTTACTTAGCGTGGCGTACCTTAATATCTAATGCGACAATCGAAGAATCTAAATAGCTTTAACCTTAGAGCCCAAAGGTAGTTAAACTAAAAACCTATCGTTTTTGGCGAGAAAATAATCGAATACTTCTTTTTATAGGATTTGTGTGTCTATTAGCGAAATTGTGCTGCGTATTTATTTCTATTTCCATTAACAAGACATGTTTTCTACTTTTACTTGTACTTACTCTACTTTTTCATACAAAGCTTACTTAGATGTATAGCTAATACTATAATAATTTTTGTTTTCAAGTCTTCTCAAAGTGAATTTGAGTTTTTCCATGCATCGCCATGCATTGCCTTCTGCCTTCCAAATCCAAAAATAACATTGTCCTTCCAAATAACCGCGATACCAATACCAACCAGTCTACATTTTTTTCAGCTCTCCATATCTTTCTGCTTCATTTTTGCCATACTACTGATAAGTGTAACGTTTTTGTGGTACGCTATGTTATTTTTACCCGATACATATATTTCTGTCAATAATAAAATGCATTATACAAATATGCTTTGCTATTCCATGGTTTAGTTTGTAGTAGTTTTTTCTGTGTTTTGCCACACATTCAGTAGCTACTATTGTGGTTTAGTTTAATTTTAGCAATATATCTTTTCCTTACTTACTTAATGCGGAATTGGTTTGAATTTGGTTTAGCAATGTAATTTGCATTGGTACTGTATATGTTTTACTTCTATATCTCTTCTAAGCAGTAAGTATTTCTAAATAGATATAAGCCAACTTTTATTTAACAAAAGTTAAATAGCAGAACCGCAAGGAAACGTCAAAGGGGACTTTACGTGTATTTTGTGTGTGAGGAGTCAAAAGAGGAGACTCTTCGCTTAATTTTCCTTTCTCCAACGATCCATCTATGTATTTTGTGAAATGTATAAGTCTTGTTAAATTGAGTTGACATAAACTGTCTGTCAGATAGGAGATAACTGCTTTCAGCTCGGATTGCCGCGAGTGCGTATTTGCTAATGTGTCACTTGTAATACTAATACACTCATAAAGAACACGTTCAACGTTTACGGAACCTCCTCTTATCTTGTTGGTACTGGTACAATACATTTATTTACTCTTGCCAACCTTAAGAAACTGCTTTCAAATATATTATACTTAGTTGCAAATTACACATTACGATAAGTGGTCTGGTATATGGTTTAAATTTTAAATAACAAGATTTTTCTAAGGGATATATGTATATACAGTAGGAATAGGAATAGAGAACTCTACCTGTTTTATTTATGTCGTGATTATAAGTAGTAGATATTAAGTAGCGTCGTATGCGATTAGCTAGGCTGTAAGTGCAAAAGTCACACTGTATAAACTAATTTAAGACTTATGTAGATAATCTGTGTGTATTTTAAGGAAGAGAATGTATTTAGTCACACACATACAAAGTTGTCGAGCTAACTTATTTCTTTGTGCCGTTTCTCTCTAAGTAACAGATAAGCTTGGCTTGGCTTGGCTTCTCTACCACTTAAACACATAATATCCTATATTTCTGTGTACAAGGTTCTATCAGCGAATTTAAATTAGTCTAACCGTAACGCAACAATTTATAGCATTACTTTAATAGTATGGATGTGCTCTAATTTGCTTTTCTATTCTCATCCCTTTATTTTCTTTATTCTATTTTAATACTATTTTTATATTCATACTTCATACAAGCAGATACAGAACAGAAACAGAAAACTATACTCATAACGTGTAATGTGTAACGACAAGGAGCAAAAAGCAATTTGGCCTATATTGTATACTACATACTACATATAATAATATATTTTCTTACATATCTGTACTATATAAATAAATGCATGCAGATGGAAGATGTAATGTAGTTTTACTCTTTGCAATGCGGATAAACAAGTTATTGTTGGTGACAGACCTCACACGAGTGTATTTCTGAATAGTGGATTGGATTGTTCAAGTTAAATAGGGAAGCTATTTATTCTGGGGAGTTATATCATTCATGCTATGCGGCAGCATTCCTTACTTCACTCTTTAAGTTATCTAGGGATTTCCTCCACTGTTTACACTTATCTTACTAACTTTCCTCTTATATCCTTAGTATGGGATATAGTGGTAAAATTAGTTAACTAAAATTAACTTTTAAAACAAAATGCAAATAGGGCAGGTCAATCTTGTCACCCAAAATAGATACTACAAATACTCCAACCACATAACAGCAATTCTAAATTTAATGTGCAATCTAAATAATTTGTCAGTACTAGTCTTTTTCTATATGTATGAAGATTTAACTAATTGCAAGTAACGAATAATATCCTGGTTTTTCTTGTAGATTGCGAAACTTTTTAGGAAAGAAGAGAAATATCGCCTCAGTTCGACGTTAAAGACAAAATTGTATTATATTATTAATAATATTACTTAACCAATAACAGATATTGGAAGGTTTTGGTTAGGTTTTTTCTTACTCACATTCAGTATTACAATTAACAATTTTTAATAATAAACATTTACTTTTACTACAGTGCATATAAGCACTATATTTTGATTCTTTCTTCATTAAACCTTCTCTTTTTAAAGGTGAAAGAACTAACATAGGGCTTATCGTGCCCATGAGATTATGTAATCTACTATAATAATTTTTATTTTATTTTTCGTTGTCTGTCAATATGAAACAGCTAACACTTTGTTTCTTACAGCTACTTATAGAGCATTTTTGCAACTAAACAGTAAGAATGACAATTTAAAACTTTATTGCATCCTTTATTTTGATATCACGTCTCAACAAATGTAAAAGCCTTTAAGAAGAATTGCTTTAAAAAGGAATTCTTTATTAAGATCTAATCGTAAACTGCATTCTTGGGAGTGATATGTTGTAAATACTTTAGTTAGTGTGCCGCTGTGTTCAAAGGGATTTATTTTTATCCTTGTTAGCATAGACAGCAGATGAAACATGTTAAACAGTTAGAATCCCGAAATAGATAGCCGCCAATTGGGATACAAAGTTCTACTTCAACACTGCATCATGAGTAATTACTCTTCTTCTAAGGTATTTTCTATGTCTATCGGAAGTTCCCCTTCCGAGAGTCCGCTTAAAGCTTGTTTATATCAGACAGAAGAGTGTAAAGTATAAATACATCACATACACATCAGTATCACTATCAGGGTAGGTATTTACATAGTAGCTATGTGGTAGACAAGACACGACAGAATGTTTGTGCACAGCAAAGCAAAAAACCGAACGGATATACGAATTACGAATATAAGGACTTATACAACAACGTCCATGCAGACTACATGTGTTACCCTCGTGTTAGCTATGCTACATCGATATTTTATATAAATATATGCCTGCACACACTGTTCAGGATTTTAAATGTATAAAATATGGTTACATATGAAAATGCAGAGACCTATGCAATATTATAATGCATAATATTATGCGCTTCCTTGCAAATGTAAGTAAAACTAAACAGACCAGCACTATACCTACATTCTTCTATTTCGTATATACGAGTCATTAAGTCTTATTGTTAGCAGTACTTTCTCCACTTTGGCTAATACAGTAAATATCTTTCAAACTTTCAAAGTTTTTTAAATAAAAATACATGAGTGCAGAACTAGAACCTGGTTGTCATACGTTGTACGTGTCACAATTATGCTATTTATATGTAAAGCAATTAAATAAATCAAAAAAGTTACTTCAAGATGTTACACATTTTTAAGAATCTTTACTGACAAATTCAATACGTATTTCATTGAGATTGAATTATCTTATCATCGACTGTATAAAATGCAAAAGCATTAATTTTGATTACACTATTAGTTATTTCTAGGTAGAAAAAAGGAGTACATTGTAGATACCCTTGGTTTAATTTTAGTTTATCCTGTAATGTACTAATTTATGCACACACACGCTGAAGAACCCTTTGGGTATGTGATATTATTATACAAAAATGCTCGACACGTCCTGAAAGTACCTGCATGGAATTGTATTTTTGTTTGTGGTATTAAAAATTCGAATAAACGCATGTATTGATAGACACATATCTAAAAAATGTCTTTTACTACAAATACAATATTGTAAGCCTAAATAATTGACAGTGGCATATGGATTGGAAATTGGAACACAATCTGACTATTGAGGTTCATATGTACATACAACTTATTATGTATTGTGAACGCACCCGGTTTAATCAGCTCAGAAATTCTAAAATATCAAAGTGAAAAGAGAAACTTTCTCCTTTTTTCTCCCTAAAGATTTTCTTCTTATATTTTTGTTTAGCTTCATAAAGTATTACTATATGAAACATAATTTTGAGAATTCTTGTTGCTATTGCAAGTTTTGCCAGTACAACTACAACTTAAAGGAAATATATAAAGCAGTTCGAACAATTGACAGTCTCCGTATTTCCTTTGATCACCCTAAAAATCTCTAATCTGTACCCTAAAATAGCACCGAAAAGAGAATAGAACGAAAGATAGTACCGCACTACGGCAAATTTCCTATCCCGCATTCCTATTCCTAGAAAACAGAAGAACGGGAATGAACATTTCTCTGAACAACTAAATTCTCCAGCAGGTAAATTATTAAAGTTCTTTTCTTGGGCTTTCCACTTTGTGTAAGTAGATATACCTACAAATACAGATGAATTTGTCTTTACTTAGCTTAGGTGAGAAATTGCATTGAAACAATTATTGTATGTAACATATTTACTTTCCAAGAAATCCTTCCTTGTCTGTGTATTCAACTATTTAACTTTCTTTCATATATGTAAAACATAATGAGGATGAATAATTGAGTACAGTACAGCGTTTTACTCCATACAAGTCAATACACAATACTCCTACGTAAAGCAACATTAACAACAACAACTGTAAATGTTTAATGGGATTAGTATATTAGTTTTAAGTAAGTTATTAAGGGAAATTAAAAATGGTGGAATTATTAGTAGAGAATTAAGTGAAGTAGTTAGTTCTTACCTATTTGCTATGATTCGTCTTAAGAGTTTCATTCACAGGACACAAAAACAATAGAGGGACAAGAGGACAGGACAGCGAGACCGGTCGAGCCCAAGGGTATTCTATGACTGACATTGGAGTCCCGGTCGGGGACTCGTAAAAACAGAGAAATTCCGTTCGGCTCTCTTCCCGTCTTGTCGGCAGAGGAGAGAAAGAGTCAGAGTCAGAGCAAAAGAGAGGAGAAGGAAGCAAACCAGCCAAACCAAACCAAACCAGGCAGACTTACTAATCGTAAGAGCAAGCAGAAGAAGAGTGAACGAAAGCAGCAAAACGAGAGACGAGAGAAACAACTTCTTCGATATACAAAATCTGCTCTATATAAAATATAACCTATAAGAAGAGCACGTACTCTGTATAACTTTATAACTCTTATATAAACTCTCTTTTAGTATTTCTCGATCCACGTACTGTAAGTTCACATAGTAATATGCAATATGTATTAGGCAAGTCAGAGTCAGTCACTAGAATAGTAGTGTAAGTGTAGTTTAGTGTAAAAGTGTGCTGGAGTAAGTAGAGTAGAGTAGAGTGAGAGTAAAAGAGAGACGGGAGAAAACGGACGGCAGATTCGGCACATGCGATTTCAACAGCATTTACTACCAAATACATTCTACACTATGTATACATATTACAGCACGCTCTACAATACACAGTTTTACTTTATATAATAGTACAGCTTAGCCTGCTTGCCTTCTAAGCAGACTGCATGGCCTACCTAAACCTAAACCTACGGTAACTTAACCTACTAACACTGTATACAATCGTTACATATAATATATGTGTCAAAGTAACAAAACTCTATCTGGTTTAAATGTAATTATGCCCATTGTGATTTGTAAGGTAGTTAAACAATTTTAAATATCCATTTGCTAAAAATAAATGCTAAGTACCTATATAGTAATTAGACAATTGGAGACAAGGTAGAAGATGACAATAGCTAGTTACCAAAAGCATTAGTATCCCTGCTATACATTAGAACAGAAATATGCTGCATAGTCCTATCTCCATGTATTACTTAACTTTCACCACCATATGTTATGCACACAATTATTACTCTACATATACACATCCAGGTCCAGGAGGGAGTATACTTAACAATTAAACATGTGAAAACATGTGTTATAAAAGTCAGCTTTGAAATTCACTTAAAATATTATGCTAATGCATAGGTTACAGTGGTCATAAGGGAAAGTTTGTATATGCGGAAAGAAGGACTATGCAGTATGTACATGGCATACTGTAGTATTAGTAATTACGCTCTAATTTAAGATATTTTCAAAAAAAGTTAAAAATTCATAAATCATATGACAATGGTAACATTTTCTTCAACCTTGTGAATAGTATAGTAATCAAGAAACAGATTTTTCGAGAAAAATGTAAAGTATAATTAAAAGTTGTAGTTTTAGAAATTAAGGTTCAGTATGCGACTTTTTGCAATTAAACTGTAAATTTTAATTTTTTTGCATTGATTGTCATTATCGGAAAAGTATCTCTATAGTAGGTTGGAAAGCAATAGCAAAAATTGTTTCAAATAGAAAAAAGTAGACAAGAGAATCATGCGCATGTAGGTAATTAGTTACATAAGGTATTATTTGCTGCATGGTAATGTGTACCTTTGACTTATATTACACAGAACTAAAAAAAGAGTACACCAGTGAAACAATGATAAAGATGCGAGAAGACAATGTAGCTGCTTTCTCTACAATAGCATGAAAATAGCACTCTACCTACACTGCACAGTCCTTCATATATACTTGAACAGTTCTGTGAAATGATACGAAATCCATGCAAACACTGATATCCTTTGATAAATGTGTTTTTAACACTAAGCTTCTACTAACAATTAGTGTTTAGAATCTTTATACTCGTATACAGGTATCGTAAACGTATTTTATGAACTATATTTCACACTAGCAAAGGAAAGCCCAATAATAAGTAAATGTAGCATGTTTGAAAATAAAATCTTTGCAAACCTTGATCTAACTAATTGTATCAATAATACATCTATGCATTTTGTATGTAATTGTGATCCGTCATTATGTGCGACGTTCGTATATCTCTTATCGTACAGCATATTAGTACATCTAGTCAGAACAGAAATTCCCAGAAAAGGAAATGCCAAAATGAAATACATGGCAATGGGAGCTATTTCATATTCCTCGAATTGTTTACGTTAGAGTTTCAATGCTTTCTTTCTTCAACTTTCTTCGTTCATTGTGTGTGCCATTGACATATATATGTTTCACTCTTAATAATGTGGTACACTATCATTACAGTCCGTGTATACTGTAATTCAATCCTGCCTTTGTGTTCCTTATTATTACAGTAATGAGTAGCTAATTTTTTATTCCTGTTTTTCATCAGAAAATCCCTATAGACTTTATTCCTCCCATTTCTCTCCATATGTTCCTTTGACATTTCCAAATGGCAATGGCAGGAGTATTTACTATTCAATAATAATGGCAAATCTACAGTACACGTTGTTTTTACGAAAAGGGAGGCTCAAGATTTTCACCAGCAAGCTTACTGCTTATAATCATTTATTCACTGTTTAGGATTTAGGGAACCTGTGGGTAACTACTTAGCTGAATTGAATTACATTCTTAATTTTATTAATTCTAAGCTCACAAAAATTAATTCTGCCAGAGAATTAATTTTTGTCAATAAACGTACTGTAGGTATTTAATTCCATTGTTAATTCCAAATATCTATCTATACACTATCCTTAATTAATCTTCATACTTTGAAATGGGGTTATTATGTCTTTTATTTCTACATTTGTAGATGCTTTGGACATATTGATATACATAAATGCACACATGGGCACTCGAGACACCCACATGTCAAGTCGGATTCTCGATTCTCATTTTTTTCGCTAATTAATAAATATTACTCTTATTATGCAGTTAACTTCGTACATACTTACATATCGAAATATTGTTATGTACATTTAATGCCCTACGTCTTCTCCACGTAAACCACTTCTCCATGAAAATGAAATTTTGTGTAGGTGTAACAATAAGTCCCTTTCTGGAAAAACAATTGGAGCAAGTGAAAATTATAAGGAAACTAACTTTTTTTTGCTACATAAATTCCCCATTAGCCACGTCGTTATTCAGAATAGCTTTTCGATTCCGACTTTCGTCTCATTATTCTTCTTCCAAGAATCATCTTTGTGCTATCAGTCATTTCTTCTCAGACGGAAACCTTAAGGATGATCATCAAGGCTAGACTAAGTAACTAGGTGATCTATATAAGTAATGCATGACGAAATGATATATGTAAAATACAGGCAATAACAGCTTTACATAATAGTATACAATGGATCACTCATTGTCTAATTAATATTTTTCAATGCATCATCATCAGATGTAACTATGTATCTACTTACGTTTCACTAATTATTTAATTACGCCTACACCTAAATACAGTAGATACAGTAAAAACCCATTTCGCTATTATTTAATGATAACATAACAAGATCAGTTACATAATGGGCCTTTATACGATCCAATGCACATGAAGTCAGGTATATGGAATGTATTGCCTAAAATGAGAAACTTTTGGCAACTTTTTAGATGAAATGAATAAGTCCATACATAAGTGAAATTTTCTTAAGCATGAACATGTGTCACTCATTTCAGTTACGTTGCTTGAAAGCAATAAGCACCAACCTTGATGAATATTGTATATTCTTTTAAAACTATGACATTAAATTAACATACGATATAGGTACCATTATGGAACATTGAATACGGAAGTAACAAACTAGGGGCACAATATAAACTTCCTATATAGGCAATTAAACTTATTGATGACTAATGGAAGACACACACAAAAAGGTGACTCACGAACTTATATACCGTAAGAGGAATAGATTTCACTCTTTCTCCTATGAAATAGCTTTACCTTTAATGATGCTCATTTTAAAGACCCTTGAGCATAGCATACCTTTGATTTTAGTTTGATTTCACTTTCGGAAACTTCATCTATATGTATATTAGGTATGTAGTATTTGTATTTACTCCAATTACGTAACTGTAACAGAAAATAAACATTAGGCTGCGTTTCTGAAAAAATAATTGCGAAAGAACGATATATGTACTAATAATAAGTATATGCATTAATCCATGCCAAAGGCATGCTCTGTATCCAATTACGCTTGTACATCGTTACAGAATCTAAAAGTATATGCGTTATCAATGTACAATGAATGTTTATGAAAAAGTTTCTCTGCTTTCACCTTGAAACTTATATTCTGCTATTAATACAAATAACGGAAAAAAATAGCTAAATTCTGAGCCAATCTGCAAATAACTAATGGCCATATACACCAATTTAAACATATTAGTGCAATTCAACTTATAAGCATATAATTATAATTATCCTACATATAATTGTACATATAGCTCATATAAGTATCATGTACTGTAGAGTAAGTCAATCCTTATGTACTATATTACAATCGTCTCAAATTACTGTTAGACTCTTGCTTAAGCTTCTCCACTACTTTCACCTTTAGTAACGCATGTAATACATACACAACTTTGCAAAAAGGCAAAGGGTAAGTAAACTGTATCTCGCATTTGCTTTAAAAATACCTACTCGTGATAGGTATGTACATATATACAAATAGGTACATTAAAGGTTAATATCATAAATATGTAGTAGTGCATAAGTATTTAATAGCCTAAATCGCTACACCTAAAAAATACTATACTTAATTACGGAACTATTTATGTACACATAGAGTCAAGCGAAGTACAGTACCAATTCTGATTCTGGGACTAACACTTTCTTCTCCCTGTTTGCAGAGAGACTAATGTAAAAAAGTGAGCAATAAGGAAAGCAAGTAAAAGATTGACACATAAAGTAAGTAGAATAATCCACGGAGAAAAAGAGCCGAACTTTGTCAATGATTCATTTTGTTCCGTCTCATTTCGTTCCAGTGGAGTTTGGAGACTCCAGCTAAACTCTAACTCTCCTTATTATAAGGGAAAAGGTCAAAATGCCATAATCTGTTTGCTGGATCTATAGATATATGTTAACTATAGCATTATATTCATATAACTTTCCTTAACTTGACTCTTTAAGTGAACACTGGGTGAGACTGTGACTATGGCTATGTTAACCTTCAAAGGAAAACGAGAAACTATGGCGGACATAGTTATTATACCAAATTTCTTGTCAGAACTGAGAACAGGTCTCTTCTAACTCTAACATTCCACTTATGAAAGGGCTTTATACATTATACATAATAGTATTTGATATTTATGGTTTCTCCTGCTGGAGAAAATCGAAAGGCAATGCAATGTACGTTAAAGTTAACTATTATGCTATTGACTTGACTATAGTATAAGAATACCTTCTAGTACTTTCTTTGCTTTCTCCATTATACAATCTATCTATTTACTAATATTTTATTATTTCTTATCCTTATCGTTAGATACTATTTAGGTATCCGTACATTTATAAGGAAAAGTATCCAATCTTTCAATAAAATTCAATAGAATTGTAACAAAACGTAACCTAGCCTAACATAGCATAATATGTAATATATTTTATCTGAAACTTCCAACTTCCAACTTACCTTAGTATGTACTTTGTTCATGCATTGGAAAAAGCAAGTTATATAGTTGCCTGGTCTGGTTTTGGTTTCTGGTTGCTCCAGGTAGCTGTGCAAGCCAGGCCAGAGGACATTAATGTCGCAAAAGAAGTCAAGGAAAGTCAAACTGGCGTAAGAAAAGCCAGAGCTTGGTTGCTTAGTTGGTTTCCTTTGGTTCTCCTATGCCACACACTAATGTTAAGTAAAATAACCTAACCCAATCCATCGAATACTCTCCAATTTCTCTTCAGCTGTCCATTATAGACGTGCACTGACTTAAGCAACACTTACACAACCTTTATTCACACACAGCACAAAAATTACATCCTCTGTATAGATAAAATCAAGAAAATGCATGTACTATGTCATATCACTGTACCACAGCAACATTGAAGTCCGTATAGTTACATAAAGTGTATAAATATATAATAATATATTATGTACAGCCCATATTCATTATTTACCTGCTCACTTTTCCCTTTTATAAAAATACTATACCGTATTTACCAAATTAGCACACTAGCAAATTAGCACATTATTATCGAAGAGACTTCGTAAATCAGGTTGTAAACGATCAAATTGGAAATTGCAATTACTTTTCACTGATTTAGAAAAGTGTTTAGTGAGAAATATCAAATACTCGTCGTAGTTGACAGCTGTCATTCAGTAATCATGTTTTAAGAAAAATGTTATTCTAATTTAAGAATTTGATGAAATTATGAATACACATGGATCATGTTAGGTAGACGTTTTCCTTTCCCATGTTAGTTTCACTTTGTAAACTTTTACCACAACGCGAAACAGTACTAACGGTACATTGGTTAAATACGGTTTGGGTATCATTACTAGTCCGTCCCGTCGAAAATCTAAAAAATTGAAATTTTTTGAAATTTTAAAAAGAAAGCGGGGGATTTTTTAGGGAAGTTTTGCTGAGGCGATGGTGGTAATGAAATATTGTCTAAAAATATTATCAAAATTTTACCGGTTATTACAGTAGAGAAAAATAACATTATAAAACTTTCACTATGGGATAGTCTATTAAATAAATCTGTATTTCTTGTCTTTTTCGAAACAATTTCCCTTTAGTTTACAAAATTTACATTTTTTAAATTGTCTATTTTCTAAGTTCCTCCTGCTCCAAAAGAGGTGCTTATGAAACGTTGTCCTTAAGTTAAACATTCCCGAGGGCATGTAACAAAAAATAAGGAACTATTTCAATAAATACGGTAAATGTATTCTCAATATATAATCCCTAGTTTATGCTGCTGATTGTGTAACCGTAACTCTAGAAGCTCCAATCTAAAGAGTGGCTATTAGTTGTATTACATTTATTACTATGTATAGGAACATTAGTGATGATCCTTTTGCTAAGGTGGTAGAGCCGTTAAGGTTACCTAACGCAACCAAATACAACACCCACACAGTCTGATTATTACAGTATTTCTAAGTTCTAACCTGAAAGGCGAGGTCACTTCATTTCAAAACAGGACAGGCAGAGCAGGGGAAATATTCTTGCCATGAAAATGTCACAAGTCAAAAACTTAATCAGTGAAATGACATGAGTTCCCTACTCCCTACTCTCCAGATATTTACATTTCACTACTAAATCTACTTAAAGTCTCTCCCTGCCTTTCTTTGAACATGTTCTATTAACGTGAACTTGAGTCTACTTGAGTAAATAAGTAACTCGTCAACCACACCACCCAGTCCACGCCACAAAGTTAAAATTATTACGTAATAGTTTCCGTGCACGTTTCACACACGAAACTTAATGTCTTTCTAGTTTCTACCTGTGACACAGAGTTCAATGGATTTTACTAGTTTATTAATTTAGAGAGCTTACTTACTAATGTATTTAGCTATGTTGAAGGTATAACATATTAGTAAATTCATAAATATAGAAAGATATTATTAAATTGGGTAAATCCCTATCATGGTTATAGCTTATAGCTTATGGATACGTAATATAGACACTTCTCATACCATAATGCATATAAATGCTCAGGAATTACATACATAAGCCTACATAAGGGGTTCCACCTTTCAAGAATCCTGATTCCGGAAATACCGATTATTGGAGGGAAATGAGACTAATAAAATTTTTGAAAGTGCAACCATACTTATCTATGCTGAATTTTTTAGAGTTTGTTTTCATACGGGCAATATCCGGAGTGTTTTGGAGTGTGGAGAATGCATGGAAAAGTTGTATTTTCAATTTTAAAGCACATTTACATTACAAAAGTTGCAAAACCCCGCCTCGTGTATGCTACAGTTTTTTTCCTCTCTTTTAAAAATATTTTTCCAAGTCTGTAAGAATTATAAAAATTTCGGAATCAGGATTTTCAGGGGCTTCATGAAAAAACGGGACTGCGCAACGACAATACTTTAAATGTTGTGTTTTTTAATTGTACACTCATTTCAACATATTCGCTATTCGTTCACACAACCTACTACTTTCTCTTTTTCACTCAAATATTTCCTTCTTGCATGTCCCAAAGGTGTAACCAACCCTTAAGTAATTAGTTTAGAATAGAATATCTCATGTCAAAACCATAATGTAACCTATGAACCTAAATATAAACGAAAATTTAGTATTTAGTGATTATTTTATTTATTCCTCAACTAATATAAACTTCCACATGCGATAGAATTTGTTTAATGTTTACATGTTCTCTATTTAAAGCCTAAACTAGACACAGTTTTGCATACTTAAGAAAATAATTGCTTATTTTAATAAAATTTTAGTGCTCGCTTATCCGGTCTTTGGATAAATATGTATACCTTGTGTTTGGTGTGTCAATGGTTTATGTTGAAGATACAATATACAATGCACTACTGTGCACTGACGTTATAAGTTGAGAAACTATTCTAGGTTTAGGTTAGATAGTCAGATAGCTGGAGCTACCTATGTTATTAGTGGTCGTGGGGAATTCTAAGTGACTTTTAATGACTTTTTATTTTTAGATTTTTCATTCACGTTACATTCGTGCCTCTATATAAGCTCCACTTAAACTAATGATACTAAATACGTATACTCCTATGTATAAGTACAATAGAATAACTATATATACTACAGTTAGTATTTAGTAATATTAACTTCTCCAAAATATAGCTAACAGAAACAAGAAACAATGTTGAACATAATAGACACCTACATTGCATAGCTACTGTACTTGGATACTCAATCCGTCTATATGGGTTAGGTTACGAGTACATAATTTTACAGAAACTAACGGGACCTATCAAAATTTACCACTCTATTTTGACTAGTATAGATGAATATCAGACCAGCATGTCATAATGTGCACGACAGATCTATTTTTGTATTTACAAACGTCATACTCAATTATAAGTAACACTACTACTGTAGTAGGCAAAATGCCTTAAGTTAAGCAAGAATGTGTACTCAAATAATTAAATATGTACAAATGTTGTGTATCATGTCAGTCAACTATGTAAAATGTACCTTATGCATAAGTACTGTAAATAAGAGTGATAATTAAATATACATTATTGCATTCCCCATCTGTGGATTTGGGGTTTACAAACCAAAACAATTATAATAAAGTTTATTTTGCTTAAAATTGGCACTTAACTTGGATTCAATTATAATTAAAATTAATCGTCTCAAATACGACTATTTTTTTAATTTAACTAAATATTAAATCAGAAATAGATGTGATTATAAAAAATCGGGACTAATATTATAATTGCCAATTTCTATACGCCTTTTGTCTTCTGTGAAAAAATTATTTACCAGGCGTTTTCACAACATTTTTCCTTAGCCATAGCTACCCGGGTTCTATTGGAGATTTGGGTTGCCGGATTTTAATAGAGCATTTACGGCATAACCTACCGGATAAGTATATAATAAAGGTGAAGCCATATAATTAAGCCTTAAAGGTACATACATACACACCACACACCTGCGTACCTTCAAAATATTCCAAAATGTATCAAAAGAGATTCTGAATAGCATTAGGTAGCAATGAGGTAAAGTGTGTCGACAAGTCAAGTCAGAAAGATCAACCTGATGTCAGTATACCCAGTAATAACAGAATAAGAGTATGTAATCCTCCGAATGTTCGTGGAGAGATATTATTCGCATCCCATCCTACGCAAGATCAACTCAAAATGCAAAGTTCACAGAGCAAGCCAAAGCCAACTTGTGTAAACTTTGTCTTATTTATGGAGTCAACCAATCAAAACTATATAAAGTCAACCTTCCAACAACCTCTAGAAAATATTGTAAGTAGATAAGTCGTCGTCGCTTGTATTTATGTACATACATGCATTCTACCTGCTTACTTATTTATATTACATCACAACCATCTCCAGTGGAATACTTTAGTTCATAGTCCATGGAAAACTAAAATAACTGCCGTGAGTGGGGAAGAAAAGCAACGCAACGAAGAAAGGTCAAAGCGAAAAATGTAGACGCAATATTTATGTACAGTGTCGAACCGATGAAGTATGCAAAAAACAATTGCATAAAAATACACACATGCTTCTACTTACACATTATAGCTATTACAATACCTCGAAAAATCATTATACTTATTAAGGAGCTTGTCTCCCTTATGGTTTTATTCCATCTGTCAGTCTGTCCGTACGTACGTGCCTCCAGTTGCGGTGTAACTCAAAAACGGTTTGCGATATCGACTTCAAATTTTCAGGGTAGCCCGGGTAGCCTATTAAGATTCCTCCAGTACAGGTGGAATAAATGAGCTACTACTACGTCTACAACTGTCACTGCCCTATATTTGTTTTATCTATTAAGTTGTGAACCAATTTTATAAGAAAGCTTTGTCTATAAATGTGTCTGTTAGTCCCTTAAACTTTTCAACTTTTTTTGGCTCTAACTAACAAGGGAAGCGGTTTACATGTAGGTCATGTGGGGCACCTGAGATAGCTGTTCGGTATAATTGGAGGGTAAATTTTGTGCCCACCCCCTAATCCCTAATCGGTGGGGATGACCAAAAAATGATTTCTGGTGAAAATGAAATTCTAAAATCTTATTACCCCCCCCCCCCCAAATGACCCTGGGGTACAAATCCGACAAAACATTTGGGGGTCCCTACTAAATATTCCGAGATACAGAGGTGCCGGAAACTTCAACAACGGCACCCTTTGCTATACCCCAACCATAATCAGTAATAAACTGTATTGGTATCTATACTTATAAACCATATAATTATACCCTGAACTTCAACCTTGTTCATCACCCTAACTAATTGTGTGAGGTCAGATAATTTAGTTTTGGACACATCAACATTACAATCTAACCCTACCATTGCACCACCATGTGCAGGAATTAAAGTAAAATAATCTCAAATTTTGTTGAAGTACCCAATTAACAGCTACATTTATAATCAGTGCAATCCAATCCATCTATGTCAGTTAAATTACCAATTTTATCATTGTCTAATTATTGCACATTTAATATTTATTTTATACAATATGCAATATATACACATCTAAGCCTGTTAGCACTTACTAGAGAATTAGGTAATCAGATTAGCTAATCTCATACTTATCTATAATTATGAATTTGCTGATATATACATAGTTGATAGTTTAAGCGAATGAGATTTATCATTTTCAAATGCTTCTACTTGTAGTTTGAGGTATAACAAATAATAGCTTATTCCAAATTGTGCTTTCAATACACTACATAATTATTCAAGTATAGGAAAAGAGACATGAGGTTTTGATTTGTGGGAATTGTTGTAGTCAGCTTCATTAATCGAAAATGAAAATTGGTTCAACTTTATTTCAATATTCTCTTTTCTTCGTGCTATGTTGCGCAATAGCAACAATTCTTGGAATCGAGGTAAGAATAAAAAAGTGCTTAAAAGGTACTACAAGTAAGAAAATGTAGTGCCCTATTTTTTAAACTCAATTTACTTCGGAGTTATTTTTTTACTTTTTATTAAAATGCGTAAATTACCGTTTAAAAATTAAAAATTAATATATTTCTAACAAGAATGAAATGGAATGTCCACCATACGATACTGGAGAACCAGTATTGTTCCCGCATCACAATTGTTCTAAATATTACATTTGTAACAACGGGGTACCAATACCACTCAACTGCCCGGATGGTACTTATTTTAACTATCACGCCAATTATTGCGACTATCCCGAAAATGTGCCAGAGTGTATGGCTGGCACCCGTCCCCCGGGTCCATGGACGACAACAATGACAACAACAACTCCTACAACCACTACCAATACTCCTACAACCACTACCACAACTCCTACCACCACAACTCCTACCACCACAACTCCTACTACAACAACTCCTCCTACTACAACGCCTACTACAACAACTCCTACTACAACAACTCCTACTACAACAACTCCTACTACAACAACTCCTCCTACTACAACGCCTACTACAATAACTCCTACTACAACGCCTACTACAACAACTCCTACTACAACAACTCCTCCTACTACAACGCCTACTACAACAACTCCTCCTACTACAACGCCTACTACAACAACTCCTACTACAACAACTCCTCCTACTACAACGCCCACTACTACAACGCTTACTACTACAACGCCTACTACCACGCCTACTACAACGCCTACTACAACGCCTACTACTACAACTCCTCCTACTACAACTCCTACTACCACAAATCCTACTACTACAACGCCTACTACTACAACTCCACCTACTACAACGCCTACTACTACAACTCCTACCACTACTGCGCCCACTACAACAGATTCTACCCCTCTTTGTCCTCCGACAGGAATCATTAGTGTTCCATTCGTTGGTAAGAATGCTCAATTCCCCTAATATGATTCCCTAATTATATTTATTTCGAAATCTATATTTTAAGAATTCAGCCACACGTTGAAAATATTTTATATTTAGTGTGGCCACTGAGAAAACTTTTTTGCCACGAATTTATTTACCATGAAAATATTAAATAGCCATGGAACTAATGCCGATCGCTTATACTAAAAAACTTATTTTACCATGAATTTTAGCAAAAATTGCAGTGATGAAACAAATAAGGTGCATATGTACAATATAAGATAGCTGGGATGTAGTAGTAAAGTACAATTATTGTTTATTTTACTAAAAGTCGTGGCAAAGTAAGTTTTTTCGTGGTAACACTAAATATAAGCTGTTGAAAATGAAGTTGTTTACACACTAAACAGTATTTCTAGTGGCTACTGATGCTGAGATTCCGTTAGAGTATTTTTAACATCGATCCTTATATAATGGTAATCCAAATTATTTGTTGTGGGAAACTGGAAACGGTGATAATTTTGGCACACCTGCGGCTATGTAAGGATTTCGAAATAAAGTTGAACTTTTTGAGGGTTAAACGGTTAACAATTAGTCAATTTGTTGGTAAATATAATATTGCTATTACAATTAGAACTCTTAAATGAATAATAAATGAAGAGTGTTAAGGTTACCTTGACGACTTTTCGGGGAAAAATTGCAGGTCACCAGAGTGAATGGAATAAAAATGATGGGCATGG
>JAQFYC010003799.1:0-19448 GCA_034694165.1 Tomocerus mixtus
CTTAGCAAAACAAAACACATTCAAAATATTGTTGGTATTTGTTATTGTTGGTGAACAGTAATACTCGTATGTAGTGTTTAGATATGTAGTTAGTGGCCTGGTATGGTAAAATGGTAGCTAATAGCATTTCTGCGAGAGAAATGAACTTAAAAGAACATAGGTAAATGTGGGTGATTAAAATTGGGATAATTTCTCACTGTTTTCCTTCTCTCTAGTAATGTAAATGTAAATTCATGTTGTATGTACATAAGCACATAAAGTGCATTTCAAAAAGGTTTCAATAATACTCAACCCAAGTCAACTTATGTGCATAATGTACATAAACAACTCATCCGATTTTCTAGTATCATTTGTCATTGTCTTATCACAAAAAATTACTTATGTTTCCTCCTGAAAATTACCGCCCACCCACAAAGTTAATGAGCCTGCTTTCGGAAGCTTTATGAACGTTTCTCTTGTAAATTCTAAAGTGCTCTACTTGTCGTTAGTGCATGTAAATGTGTACATACATAACACCGCATCCCCATCCCATCACATAAAATCTGCATAGACAAACAAGTTGTACTATTACAGTAGGCATGTGTGTAGCACACAATTTAAATGATTCTCCATTAAGCCCTAGATTTGGGAAGCTTAAAGGAATGAATTTGTATAATTTTCTCGATTGATGTCACCTATTCTATTGTGTTTTCGTTAAGTTACGTTATTTATGTTTCTATGACCAAAATGCTAAATTGCTCAAGTTCAATTAATGAAAATGCGTGTTTGGTTTTTTAGGTGTCAACTACCTCCTCGGGTTCATCTTCCACAGTTGGACAAACTCTTGTAACCAGCGCTGCTACTCAGACTGATTCCCGTCAACTTCACGCTCACCACATGGCCCAAATACAAACAATTGACGTTGCTTGCGGCAAGGAGCGAATGACCGTCCGTGTCACTTTCGATCAGCCTTTTGACGGTGTTATTTATGCTAAGGTACATTATGCTACAGCCTTATGGTTATGAATGACTATGACTTTGCCATACAATTTATAAGTACTGTACTGTACTTCATATCTCTCATTCACTGTCACTGACGAACAAAAACAATGAAAAAAGAATTAGCGGAACAATTTAGGACTTCAGTGTGCATTTATACATAGATCTTATGCATTTGTATGAGTATATGGATCGCTACTGCATTAAAAATGACTTTCAGTGTTTTAAATGATCCTTCACGTCAAGTACTTATTCATACAATGTAACTGTTATACAGCACAACTTTCATTGACTATGTCCACTTTCTTTAGAAAAAAATATAATGATAGTAATCATCATTACAATTGCATTTGTGTACAAAGTGTCATGTCCTAATTATTATTAATTTCTCATTGTGTACACTTGAATCAAACTCTTACTATTTTTACTTAAGTGTAGTCAGTAAACCACAGTAACTGATGCAGCAAATATCCATGCAGACATGCAATTTGCATAGTATGCAAATCTTATATAAGGTATAAAATGCACTTATAAAGGAGTAGGCATTTTATTTACGTGTAGGTACCTATGTTAAACACTTTATTTTTTAAAATAGGTTATATATGTATTACATGTACTTAAATAGTACTAAGGGATAAAATATTAAAGTATATTTATGAATGAATTTTATAGGGCCACTACAGCGATCCCAGCTGCCGTTTCATTACTCCCAAGTCGGGGCAAAAGATGTACCAATTTGACATGGTGGTTGGCCAATGTGGAGTATCATTCATTGACTCTGGGTTGACAACGGGGGGCAATGCCTACGTTGAAGGCATGATTGTTGTGATTTTGGAACCTGGAGTTCAAGAGGCTTGGGATGCAGCTCGTCGTATTCGTTGTTTATGGGAAGGAAATATCGACCAGACTGTCACATTCCCTTTGAGTATCAACATGTTGGACAGCGAAACACTGACATTCAGCGGAGATACTGCCACTGCATCTTTGGAAATTCAGGTTTAGATCTTTTTATGTTGTCTTAAATTATGCTTTGCCTGTTCTATACAAAACTACCAGCTTAAAAAATTTGGGGCTTGTATACTAGTAAGTTACATTTTATTTCATAATAATAGTAGCAGAGAATGATTTTCATTCTGATTCTAATGCTCATTGCTCACTAATAGTCAATCATGTGCAATAAAAATCTCAACAGAAATATTCTGTAGACAATAATGCACTGTCTCTCCTTTGGAATCTTCAGCTTTTTTTGATCATCCGTAGCTATACATTTCAATAGCTCTCCGTTCGATCCTGACTGCAAATCTTTGTGAAGGCTTATATAACTTGTCTTTAGTGTTTCAATATTTGAAAACATCGAATTACATAACGTGTTATGGTTCCCGGCCTACGTAAACTGGAATTTTCCAGACTTAGTTTTATGTGTTTCAAAAAAATAATGCATAGTTATGTCCTAGTCACTTCTTTACTTTAGTAGTCGCAATCAGTGAAACCTACCAGGCAGAAGAATAGCCCATTCTGAATGTAAAAGTGGATCACTTAAATAGCTTAATGACCCAATCTCATAAAATAGAATGCTGAAATGGCATGTAGTGTAGTGTTGTTGTTCTATATTAAATTCATTGACCATCATGTACATGGAGAATGTACATATTTTATGTCAAGATCTTCCAGCCGTACAAGTATTGTTGCCATCGACATTACCCTGTAAGAAAATATCATCTCATTATTTTTCTCATCGTTGCCAGTTAAAATCCAATTCCAAATCAGTTCTGGAAAATTGTAATCCCTAAGGCATGCAAAGGAAGCATATTTTATGCCTAATTAGTACTGGCGTGTTCTATTCAATGACTCTTCTCTCCAGCACAGCTTTAAATATCTTCATGGAAATGGGAATATTGGAAGCAGTTGAACGAATGGCCGACAAAAAATAGACACCAGACTTTGATCTTTTCTTTATGTATAATGCTTTGATGTCTAATTGGCATATTACCATTGTTCGTCTACCTTTTGAATTTTCTGGGACTACTAAATCAGTTTAAAAGGTACCCAAAATGAACATATCTACTACTGTGTAATGGCTAACTAGCTCATTAATACCAATCTACTGATGCTGTAAAACTAAAGCAGAAGTGTATAGTAATCATTAGCCTACTACTAATACAGGAGCCAAACTCAGGAATATCATAAACTGATAATTATTTTTCGAATGTAACCTGTGTTACTTATATAACTTGTAGATTGTAGACACATACAACAATATACACACTATTTTTGAGAAGTGTATATATAGTTCAATGCTATGGGTATTCATATAATATATACTTACTAAAAGTATGGAGCTAAAAGTAAGAAAGTTCAGATGTCCATGTTTAGTATGCAAATTTTTTTCTCTGCTGTGTGAAATACTTTTATAGCTATTATTAACACATTGAAAAACTGATCAACAACATTATTTACGACAGTATTTAGTAGTAGGACTGTCATAAATAGATTACGTTGACCGTAAACAAATTGGCTCCGCTTCATAGCTCAAACAATGAGATATGTCTTCTCTTGATTGTAAAGTTTCATTTTTGCTTGTATGGTACCGCCCAGGTAGCAGAAGGGATAAGAATAGCTTTACTCTTTAATGTAATGCATACAAAATCACCTAGCCGTAATAGGTTAACGTTAACAAATTGAATACTACGTCATTTAATGTTCTAAATATACATACTAATACAATACAACATACTGAAGGTGTGTAAATGGACAAAACAGCTATGTACTACGTATAGCTTATATTACATTGCTGGGCAAATCCCACTCGTATTGTATTCTGCATATTAATGATCATGAAAAACTTATCTCTGTCTAAGACCAACTAAGCATACTCTGTCTCTGTCTATGACAAAGTAAATACGTTTATAAAAGGTCAGAAGTCAACATTTAGATAGACATCGGGTCGTTGTCGTTAGGAATTTTTCAATTTCAATATGGTGATTCAATTTACTGTACAGCACATATTTATGTACACGTGTAAAACCATACTAATTCTGGGAATTGCAATGTAAATATCATTTTAATGTAACACTGACCTGCTTTACATTTCAGTTTGTATCAGTATTACTATTCCTTGTCCATTTATATTAAGAAGATGTATCAATTTAGTATTTGTAAATGTACAGTATGTCGACTATCGATTGAATTTTGAATCATATCACAATAATACACTTCGTCATCCTGCTATGCTGATTGCGTTAGCCTTAAAGTTATTGACATTGCATTATTAGTAATCTGCTGATCATAATGGTATTGTATCTGTAGTTGTAGCTTTACAATGATATGAGATGAGCTACTCACAAACTGGCAAGTCAACTAATCCCTAATTATAATAAATGAGCAAGGTATCTGATGAGTTGAAGTAATTAAAATTGATGATACATTATTCATCAATGCGGAAGATAGTAGTAGCACTTTAAAGACATACATAACACGATATCTGTATAGGTATGTACAGCAATGGTTTATGACAGTATAATACATCTCATCTGTGCTGTAATGTTAATGCATACAAGCATGTAAGGGAAAGGTATAGCACTTAATTAATTTTACTACCCTAATCATGGTGATAATCAGTAGAAACATAAAAGCAGATTGCATACAGTTATACGTATTATGGTGTATATTTGTTCAAGAGCCATTTGTTTGATTTCATCTGCTGATCCCTTTTTATCAAGAGAAGTGTTTCAATATGTATCTGTGTCAACTCATTCATTCCCTCCTCGTATGCTTGACTTACGTTACTAAAGGTGTAATCGAGTCTAATTTAATTTCCGCCTCGGAATCACGTTGCATTCTAAAGTCCTAATCTGTGCCGTCATAACTATAACTGTACTCTTACTCTTTACTGGGGGAATCAGATCTGAGATCATTTGAAAAGCCAAAAGTGACATAAATAAAATCACAAGCAATGTTTAGTTTTTTTCACAATATTTTTTACAAGCAATGTTATACATAGTAAAAGCTAAGTATGCTTTTATATTGAGTGAACCTCAAGACTTGACTTGTCATCGTTCATTGCATGAATAGATATTCAGAAGAGGACATGACAGAAATTAAATTCTTAATCCCAGCTTGTCTTGTCTTACTGACTTTTCTTTGTGACCATGATCATAGATCTTTTCTCTTAATTTTAAATACCAAGTTCTCTATATTGTCAAGCCCAAGCCAAGCAACAAACTGAATCATGTATGAATGCAGTTGGCAAATATGAATGCAATTATTTTGTATTACTTACCGAGATACTACTTAAGCACATCAAATCACGTCATATGTCACATGGTAGATTTAACTAGATAGTAAGTAGGTATTTATTGCGTCGTATGTCATTGGTAGTACTAAATAGCTTTTATTTTATATGATATTGACTTAAGAAGCATCATTCTACATACCATCCTTCACAAAATTACATTTGCGAAGAATACATGATAAAACACTATCAACAAAACTTGAGTAAAGAAGAGGGAAACAAAGACTTCATAAAAGCTACGCTTCAGCATGTGTTTCTATTTACTACATTGCAGCTTTAAGGCTCGTTAGTTAAGTAGTAAGCAAGAGTTGCTATTAAAGTTGAACGCAGTTCTTTGTTTAGAACTCTTTGTCCTGTCCGTCTTTGAGCATATGAAGTTTAAGACTCAAGAACATAAGACGAGAAGACAAAAGCATTAGAGATGGCTACACCAGACCAGGCCCCCTGCCTCCACAATGAAATTTACAGTGGATGCATACATATATACACAAATAGCACACAATCATGGGCGTACTGAATAAATAGGCGAAGGTATTTTGCATCCGTATTCTGGTTGAAGTGCTCTAAGCAGGAGTATTATCTCCTTTAGTGTTGTCCGCAGAATGAGATCACATCAGGATAAAGATATTTTTGTTGTTCTCTCTTGCCGTGTACATGCTCTTATGTATGGACTTTTATTTCTCACAATCTGCCAACTTCAACTTGCGTCAGTTTACTGTACATGGGATTCTAAGAACTGAATAAGGCTTCAAAAACAAAAGAAAGTGAATCCCATATCATTTTGCATATAAACAATTACATACATTCCTAAATGACTACAAAGAAATCCATAATATATCAAAAGCCTTATCCTTACCTTAGCATTCTTGAATAAATTTTGTATTTGATTATCATAAGCAATTGAGTTAATGTCTTCCATAAGCAAAATAGTCCAGTGTAGTGAGTCTATGAGATATGCAAGCGAGAAAACATTTTATTACTAATCATGTTTACTTTTTTGCAAAACATTGAAAGAGAGAGTAGAAGAGTAGAGTTATTTTCTCGGGAAGATATTAATATCGCCACACTGACACATATTTTTGCCTTGGTACTTATGTACAGGACAATTAGGAATAGTACGAGTCTTTGTTGAAAGTATTGTATTTCAGAAACCTAATGCTTCCATTAAGCAGTAGCTGAGCTAATCTGTATCTCCTTCCCTGTTCAAAAATTTCATATGAAGTACATAAGATAAAGATTATCCAGGTGGAATTTACGGCCTAAGGCATGTATTTAGCAAAATCTACTTGTATAAGCATCTGTGGAAAATAACATACATACGTAACCATCTAAAGCTCTATAAAAACCACTCGTTATGTTGCATAAGTATATAGTATGTAAGAACAAAATTTGCATGCTTTTGTTACCATAAAAAACGTCCAGAATAATAACATTGCATAAGGAAATACGAGTGGGAGTACCTACAAAACCCAAGCATTGAGAAAAGGATAAAACAAAATAATGTCATGAGATATTTAGTGTTTATAGGTTTCAAAGACAATGCACGTTCGTTTCTCATATGTACGTATGTAGCCTGGTCAATTCACTGCTTTTCTAGGGTGTTTTTGATTATAATGGTTATACAGACTTCAGAATAATATGTTTGACAGTTTGCCCTTTTCTGCAGATCGTTTAACAGTATTTGTTTACTTTTACCGAAATTATGGTATCATTATAGGTAGAAATGCTTATTTTTTGTTGGGAAACTGGATGCAAAGTATTTAGATGCGTAGTATGTTTCAGGAAGTTGTCGTATGAGGTACAAATATGAGAAGTTTTGAAGAAAAGCGAGCATTGCCCCTTCCTTAAGAGACTCAGTGAGTGAAATGACACACTTTTAGGCCTGAGACATGTAGACACTTTGGTAAGTAGCTGGGATTTAGCTTAAGCTTAAAATATCTCGAATGACAGGCACTAAATCAAAAAGGCACTGCCAATTACAACTCGCATGGCATGTAGTGCAACTCAAGACGATTTCTATTGACTCTCATTTTTTACTTTATTTTACTTTTTAACTTGTTCTATACATAATATATTTAGTCTTCATATATGGTTCCTTTAGCCTTCCTGTTAAACTAACCGACTCCACCGAACTGTAATGTTATGTTAGCTGAGCTGTGATGTGAGCCAGTGAGTCTGGTGTGGCCTGGCCTGGTGACTGCATTATCCACACCACACTCAACAACAAAGCAAAAGCAACTGCCTCTGACTCCACCATTAGTTTTTCTAGTGTCGGATGTCAAACCCAAAGCCATACATACACACACTGACCTACATCGGGTCCCCAAATGAGTGTAGGTTGACGTGATGTGATGCGAGTGAGCCTAGGATGCGAATAGCTAAAGCTACTCTACATATTTAAGTGTGCGTGTCATGGTTTTGCAGTTTACTTTAACTTTACCATTAGGCCATAGACAGGCTTCAGATGTCTAGACTAGACTTTTTCTTCTTCTTTTAGCAATATCCTTTCTTTTACGTCTAATATGTATTCAAATACAGATATATTGACATTCTGTTGTAAACTATAAATTACAAGTTTATAACAAATACTTTATTAGGTTCATGGAAGTATCTATTGTAGGTGTAAAGGTAATATTATGTAGTATGTAGTATAGTATGAACATTTAATTTAAAATTCATTGGTAGTGACAGAGAAAAAGTCCCGTCGAGCAAATATCGTGTCAGTGCATGTTAATGTCAAGTAGCTTAGCTTGGCTCTGCAAAAGATAAAATCTTTTGCAGAGTGCCACACAGCACAGACAACTGTCTAAAAGAACACAAGGGATTATCGATCTATTCTTACTATATAGATTTATTTAATGGGGATATAAGTACGTAATACTTACATACATATTGTAATACATACGCTGCACTAGGACGAGAAGACCAGAACCAGGAATTGATGAGATGCCTTTCAATTTGTTGTGCGTACGTACGTTGTCCGATAAGTATGTGTGTCTACTCGACCGTACTCTGTAGTGTCCACATAATAAAACACAAGGAAAAGACAGGCCAGACCAGAACTAATACTACTACAGATGTCAGGAAATCAAATTAAATCTTTTTCAGTTCAGGTACAAGGTTCTTTAGATTGCTACTGTCTGTCTACTGCCTACATTTCTCTCTAACAATAATGGCTAACGAAATACTGTAGATACTGTAGCTAGGCACATTGCATAGGGATTCCTACCCATTTCAAGGCTGCATTAAGAGGGCTAATGCCCTACCTTCAATATTATTCCGTAGAACAGAGAAAATACTGAAAGTTAAATCACTAGTAATGTACAATACGTAGAGGAAAGATTTTTTTAATTATTTTGGGAAACAAATATTTAAGCTAAGATGTGAAGTACCAATTAGCTGCGAACGTAATTTCAATATGCAAAGAACACTACTGTGGAGTGAAATAATGTTAACTCAGGTAAGTACGGCTTATTTGTGTTAGTTGGAATCCTAAATTAGGTGTTACAGATTCAAATAGCCTGAGAATAATTTTATTTGTCCAAGTACTCAAAGAAAATAATATTCATTTTTGCCTTCTCTAAGCTTCTCATAAGCCGATTTCTGGGATAATGTTCTTTGGCTGCCTTGCATTTTGTAATTGTAATTACTTAAAAACGGCAGAATAATACGTAAATACATAGTGTTACGTACTATTAAATAGTTTTCGTTTAATTATTCATTTTGCTCACGTTAGTTAATTTGACACGAAATAAATGTCCGTTCTTTCGTTGAAAGATTAATGTAGCTCAAAACAGAAATGAACAGCATAAGTGTAGAGTTACAGTAACGTATGATTTTATCTTTCCATGCAGTATGTTGAACTAACAGACACAAAAGACGAATAAAGTGACTGAAGTTAATTTATATTCAAATGTATGTATAACATTTACATTCTTTCGACTAAGTATACATATGGCTAGTAGCGAATACAAGTTACCTTATTACAGTATTAGATTCTGCATAACTAACCTTACCAACATTGGTAAATGAATTTTGGGAAACCTTGAGTAGGACTCCCCTCCCCTCTATAGATCTTGTTATGCTTGGTAGGGCGCCTTGTTGCTATGTATCATCATTGACTTTTGATCTTGATATGACAGTTATTTCACCTTGGCAAAGAAAGTGCTCTACTTTAAATGATTGACATGTTATGTCCTGTTAGCATCATACCCTGCCTGACTATCTAGAAATCGTATTAATATTTAATGCACAAAAACCACTTCGCTGTCTTTCAGTCTCTCCTATATTGCGTGGGCTGATTTCTCTAACGGTCTTCTTCTACAGTATTCATCTACAGTATTTGCATAATACAAGAAAATTCAATATAAATAGATAGAATAATATGCCAATATATGTATTATACGTACATATACCTATACAGGATTTTTTCATTATGTTCCGCAAGTTTTGCTATTTTATCTTGCATGTGATGTGTACATGTATCAATACTTACATACATATTACCCTTACCTTACTCCCAAATTTCAAATATTATGCATTCAACATGCATGCCAGTTGCTAGCAGTAAAGCTAATGAGTCAAAAAGTACAATTAGATGTGGTTCTGTAATATTTGTGTAAGCAGGTCCTCGGCAAACAATCGAATCCTTAGTGTGTGAGTGTTTGCATAATCACTTATATGATATCATATGATTAATCCGCAAGTATTCTGAAATGAATAATACCGTCTATTTTGCTTTAGTATTAGTATTTGCACTCGTGTACAATTGCTGTCAAGCTTTGAAATAAGTCCTAAAGCTTGTGCCACTATTTATAAAGACAGGCATTACCTGCAACCACTACTCGTAGCACAGATACAACATGATTATTAAACGAATTCTGGTCATCACATCTCTATTCCCTCATCAAGCTGATTAAAATTCTCAGAGATACTTGATTTTCCATTCTACCTTCCGACAGATGCTTTTATAATATCATCTGGACCAGGAGTCAGGAGAGAATTTGAGTGAGAGAAAGACAAGGTTTATCTTGTCTAGACCAGGACTGGGAATTTTGATATGCAGTATAATTGATTGAGCATCTACATGGGAAATGTCTTAAATTAAGTATTTTATTTCTCAATGTTATTCCAATTGCATTAAGATTACCAGAATTCATTTTCAAGCACAATACAAGACTAATAAAGACACAAAGTTCAACACAAAAACTCTGTTGAAGATTGTTACAGGTGATGCCTACTGCAATTTAGTAAGACCTAATACTGCATACTGATAGGAGCATTTAAAAAATACGTAAATGTACTTATACAATCAATAATGAAATAATTAATTCATAATAGTAGTAGTAGCTTTCAAACAACAGTTCCTTACACAAGGTAAATATTCATACAGAGATACAGCTGTAATTAACTCATTATTAATCACATTTATCGTTGACGCTTCCATGCGTCTACGATAAATTGAGAACCTCGTTCCCCGATCATTATTGAAGGACCATTTGTATTTGCGGTAACAATTGAGGGCATGATACTAGCATCTATAACTCTTAAGTATTTTGTTCCCCTGACCCTTAGTTTGGGATCAACAACAGCTTTAGGAGAATCGGCTTTTCCCATCGAACATGTCCCCACAAAATGCCAGATAGTCAAAGTTAAATGTCTCATGTAGCATTCCCAATAAGATGCGCTTCGAAACAAATGCATCCGGCAAGGAGAAAAATGAATCGGTGATAATTTAGCTCCCAACTTGGCAAAACTGGGGGCATTTTCTGACATATTTACTGCTCTTTGAATTCCTATTAAGTAAATACATCAAACAAATTATATATAAATTATTTGTATTATATTTTCATATGTTTATGGAACTGGAATTAGTTAGGAAGCTGTGAGTGTTCTATGGTTGTATCCACACCGAAAAAATAAATCGTGGTAAACGTTTATTGTCCTAACCTTTTACCAAAACTTGAATATCTTTGTTGTTTCTATCGAGCAAATATTTCGGATCCAAAATGGGATCATCCCTGTAGTCTGCTGATCTAAGTAACAATTCTCCACTTGATCTCGGACGAGCCAAGAAAGCCAAAACATTAAATGCATCTTTCCCAGTAATGGGGTCCAGGAAGTCATGCATAACTGTATGGTCAATATTGAATAGATTTGCAATAAAATCGGGATAAAACTTCGATACTCCAAAAGCATTGAATAAGTACTGCGTGTCTGGCCAATCAGCTTCTCCTTCTTCTTTTGCAATTGGCGAAATGTGAAAAGAGGTAGCATCGATCACATTTTGGGATACAACACCAGTACGATTTGAGAAGAATTGATTAATGGTTTTCATAGTTAGATCCCTTTCCACAATGAAGGATTTTTGTTCATTTATTACAAATGGGCCGACTATTGTCCCTAAAAGAATCAAACATTTATTAATTGTCAATATGTAATGCAGTCCTAAACAGGCAATAGAAATATAGTAATATACCTATGTGATCCTGAAGGTTTTGACCTACAGGAAGATCAACTCGTGGAACAATCTGGAAGTAAAATCCGTAATTATTATTTAGGTTAAACTGTAACGTTTTTATCCTTGAATGAAGCGAATGCAGTTTTGATTATAATTAAGTATATTACTCCGATAGACTTTAAGTGATCCTTAGGTCCAATTCCTGAGAGCATAAGCAGTTTTGCAGATTCTATTGAGCCAGCAGATAATATAATTTCCTTCCTTGCATATGCAGCTCTCATTTTTCCATGTTTTTCATACTTAACACCATAGGCTTCATTATCTCCACGAAACAGGATCTATTATAGAAAATTGTAAATTCAAGTTACTACTTTACGTAATGTAAGATCACTGATATAATTACCTTATAGGCCCGTGCGTATTTCCTAATAGTTAATGATTTTCTTTCGCGTATTGGTTCGAGAAAAGCCGTATTGGTACTACAGCGAAGCCCGTTTCGTTGTGTCAGTGTTATTTTTGATGCTCCTTTGGAAAGTAGATGAAGCAATTAATTTTCGAATATTTCATTATTAAAGCGTAAAGGATAATAATTGCGTACCTTCATGGAAGGGCCCATTTAAGTCTACACGGGGTATTCCTGTCCATTCACTTGCCTGAAGAAATTCTTCAACTAAAGGGGTATAAACAGGCTTTCCAACTGTCAGATATCCATTTCTGTGGTGGTATTTTGCTGTAGGTCGAAAATAAATAGGGCTGATAGGAAAATAGCTTTTAATTGTGGAACAGGGGGCATTTTATTAAATTACGGTTAAATGTAGGGTCATGGGGCTTTTCTTCGCATTCAACACAATAATCCTCCGATTTTGTAAAAAATGGTAATAAATGTTTATAGCTCCATCTTTTTTCTCCAGTTATCTTGGCCCAGTTATCATAGTCTCTTTGATGTCCTCTTAAGTATATCATCCTGAAAAAATATTTGGAATAACAAATAAATTTTCATTTGCATGTTAATAAGTAATTTCTGTAAAATCGTTGACAAAAGTTTATAGTTATGGTAAATAGTATAAATATTATGTAACATGTTTAAGTTGGAAGAGCCCCCCAAATTTTTTCCTCGATTCCACATTGATTGCTAAAAAATTATTAAAGATAATCAAGGATTAGAAATTATTGTTAGATTCCTAGCAATCTCCTAGGATCATTGGAAAATGGTTGGTGGTTGCTTTAGGACCTGATTATTTAAGGAGAAACAGGACGCTCTTTGCGGCTCAGTAAAAAAGGTGTAGTCAATATCCGTATGATTTAGCAGAATTGGACACATCAATGGAATTAATTGCAGTGGGTTCTGTTCACCTCCTCTTTCCAGTAAGAGTACAGTAAAGTGCTCTGACAATCTGTTGGCTACCACTTATTATAAAAGATGCAAAGATTTAGTCAATGCAATAAGATATTTTGAAGACAAGCAAAACGAGTTGAGATTTATTATTACCACTTCCTGCACTTCCTCCTCCAACTTGGTTCATGTAAAATAACATAATACATTGCAAATTAATAGCAATTGAATATAATCGGATTTTATGCCAAAATTTATCAAATCATTTCCCCCATAGAATTTTTTCAATTTTTCCATTTATTTGTGAAAAAGATTTCAATAATGAACAAAGTTCTAATATTATTTTCCATAGGCAGTATCCATTAGTATACACCTATGCACAATATACATATTAGTCAAAGAAAATTGATTTTCGAGAAAAATGTAGGACTTGAAAAAGTAATACATCTTAATAATTGGGCATTCAAATCTATTGGAAGAATTCCTCCAGGGGAATTTATTGGAATGGGAGAGCTAATTCGATAAATACGAGGCTGGATTATTGTTACATGATTACTACTATTTGTATACGTAAAATCTCAATTCTTGTCTGTTTACCAACGATGAAATCATATTCTTCAGGTGCCATGAAATTTGAATTAGAATTCCCATCAGTATCAGTGGCCATGTCTATCCTAGTAAATGTATTTATCGTACTATCTAATGTCGTGTGTAACAATAGGTTGATCCACGGCAATAATACCCTCGCGAAGGATGTCATAATTAACAAAAGTCCAGTAATACTAAGTTCACTTTATTAATTAAGTGATCTTCTCAGTTCACTAATTCCCTCTAAAGACACTGTTGACTGTATGGATGAAATCTTATGGAATAATGGCAATTTTTCATTAATTATTTATTGATTATATATTGTGTACCAAACAAAGTGTGCAAATAAATGTTGGAAACAAATGTTAGCCAAGCATTCTTGCTTCCATTACAACCTAAAACTACACGTAAATGATTGTCTACTTGACACAATTTCACATCTAGACTATGTATTAATAAATGAATTCTTTGTCCTTGAACGGTAATGGTTTGGGGACTTTGCTGAAAGGTTTTGTAGATGAAATTTGACTTAGCTTTATTTCCCCAACATGACCTTGATTGTATGCAAGCAATAATTTAGGGCTAACTATGTTTAAACACAGGAATTCTTACTTTCCTTGATTTTTAGCTTTGTTGCGGTTGTCAAGTTTTTTGCCTTATATATGGAAATAGTATAATGTTGTAATGTTTTCCTACTCAAGACAACACACTTTCCCTATTTAGCTCAGTAAGATTGTATTTTTAAATGGCACGTGCGACACGTGTATCTCTCTAATATTTTAACTGCTGTAAAGAGGTAATGGTAAAGGAAGTATTGTAAATCTTGATGTTTTCGTATATCATCTTCCATGGAATATGTAGAATTAATGAGAATAGGCCCATATTCATATCTAAAGCTACAATCTATGAGTTATACAACATAAATAATTATTAATCCGGATTGAAACGCGCATCCGCTATGTTATGATAACAAGACATGATTATTTGAAGTTTTTAAAAGGATAATGCTAATACTAATAATATTGGATATGCAAGTTTTGGGTATTTGTGCAACAGTTTTGTATATATGTCATGGGATGTAAGATGCAACTATTATCGTAGGAGTATATAGGTTGTAGCCACAGAAACATTTCAACTTTTTAGGTTTCCCTTTCAACATGCCATTCTTGCCATTGATTAAGACATCCGTTGCCACGATTTATTATTACATGTAAGTAGTACGCATGTAAGTATACTTATTATTGAGTATCCACCAATTAATATGCGATATGGCCTTACAAGTACAAAGAGTCTCGGATTTAATAGGACTAAATTCTATTCAACATAATAAGCAGATTCAATTTATTTACTCAACTGAATGAAAGGCAGGATGGGATGGTTATTGTAAGTCTTCTAATGAACTTTCACATAAATACGTACAATACAATATAAAATACAAATACAAGGCTCAAATAATTCTTGCTCCATATATCTACTTCTACCTAAATGTAAATACCCATACTACAGTACTTCGTGAATGTCAACTTAAAGTTTGTGGGCATATTGAGCAAATAGAACTGGAAACACGTTGCATAAGATATATTACGTTGTACATTGTCGGAAGACTATCTTGAAGTAGGTACTAAATGTATAAACCACAAAAGTTAAAGAACTGAGAAGGCGAAAGAGAAAGTAATAATGTCTTGGAGAAAAGTTGTATCGTGGAGTGGATGAAAAGTTTGTGGTCTCAGATTAACTTGTGCATGCTTCAGCTTGAAGACGTAAAAACGATCTCATAAGGATATACGTGATTCCTAGTTTCGTGTCCTGTTCCTGTTCAACTGCCTGTCTATTTATTTGGGTCCACGTATGTCAAGGAAGTTCTAACCCCGAAATCCGCCTTTAGTACAAAATTCCTTGTGAAAAAGCTACACTGTTATTTTTTTATTTTCACAAGTATGTCAAACTTATTTTACATACTTATCAAGGGGAATAGGTACTTTTAATTTTCCAAACATTGGAACCTAGTACAGATCTCTCAAAATAGATTTCCTGAAAGTTGTAGATGTAGGTCTAACGGTATATCAATGCAATGGCAATCTCTTCCCCATAATAATTTGTGTGTCTAAATATTATGTATTAAGTATTTTATTCTTTGAGAAGTAAAAAGATACAAATATGAACGCATTTTGAGTAAGGAACCATTAGCCAAATGATATTGTAAGACGCTGGCATATACAACTATAGGTAGCAAAAACCAATAAATAGCATTCGTGTACATAATACTTTCTATCAGGTAGGCTAGAGTAGGTGCATATTGTAAGCCAGTAGATTTGAGACAAACGTAGTAGATAAAAAAGTTTATTTCTATTATCTGCTATTGGCATATACTAGTCGTAGTATTGTTAATGCTCTATTTAGGCACTATCCTCATTGAATTGCATTGGTTTCCTCCTTTGGCTATGTTATGCAGTATTTTTGCATTGTGAAAACATACGTACGAAGTATATAAAGTGTAACCACATTGAAGTCGGTAATCCTACTTTTGTTGCAGCTAGATTAGTACACACTACACTATACAAAGCACAAACTGTTGTACATGTATCTAACTTACCTTAACTATCTACTTCAATTAAGAACATGAGGATTAGTTGTATAAAAGCAAAGTGAAATGCGAGCATCCCAAAAAGAAGTCCCCATCGCATACTTTCTATCTGCGCATTTAGCTCCACGGGGACTTTCACGAGATCCACGACTTCCTTAAGTTTGACCTCATGGTAGAAATGAACTTTATCCCTCTATGCTAATTACACAACTACAACAACTTGCAGACAGGTAATAAATTAATGTATTTAGAACGTTGTAATATCCGCCCGCAGCAGACATTAGTTTAACCAAAAAATTAACTAATAGTTTTCCTGATTTATGTACATAATTATTGGAAGTTGTCTGAAAACGAACGTAGTATTTTATTTGCTTATATTAGGTAAGTAGATATGCATTTGCATGAAAGCCCATTCATTCAGTTCATTTGTAAGGTCAAGTAATCCAAGGCTACGCTCTTAACATTACATTACATGATACTATAAACCTCTAAACTGAACGTAGATAATTAAACAGCAAAGTTATTTTATAATTCATGTTTTGTCCTACAAAATTAAGATATTCAAGAAAAACTAATCTTAGTCAACCTTAGTTTTAACTCGGGGTCACCTTAATAACTTATAAATTAGTATCCTGTCGTTCCGTTTCCATCAAAAACTTAAATTATCTGTATTGGGCGAAAGCTAATCTGAATCCCTATTCTAATTACTTTTGCCCACGCTCCATTAAGAGGTTTAGCATTTTATACCAGACTCCCTTAAGTAATTACAATTCTAATTTAGAAAATGCATGCCTCCTTCATTTCGTGTAAATCTCAATTGCTACAAGAATCCAGCAACTTTTTTCCACTTGGGACACTAAAGAAAATTAATAACTTAATCTTAAGCCTTCTATGTATTCTATGTATTTACATAGTACATAAGCAAAAGATGTAAATAAGTAGAGTCTTCTTCAGTCTTCAAGAGCATTCTAATTGTAAATTGTATGCCTAGGTAAATACAATAGATAGAAATGAATGGATTGAAGGGAAAGTACAGGATCTTTTCTTATGCTTCTTAAATCTATTTATTTACATGGACGAACCAGTTTTTTCTGCATTGCTAATTTACTACACCGCACTTAACTAAAATGTCATTCAGTTTACACATGGTATGCTGACGTAGAAAGATTTGTGACGGCACGCGCTAAGGTAAATACGTTTATTGGGCTTATTTTTAGCCATTCGCCACCACATTAACCGCATAGTGCGTATTTGAACCATAACCTATAATGTACGGTATAAAATTGGGTTGATTGTGGCTTTTTCTTTTGCATTATTTACTATGGAAGACGAGGATGTTTCGCTCAGCTCAAATGTGCTGCAGTTTATCAAATTTTTAGATAACGTGCACTGGACTTACCCTTTTTACTGGTAATTAGTGACGACAAGGGAACCTGCATAATATCTCTTCTGTGTTAAAATAGGAGAGGGAATTTTGATGACGCTTTTCAATTGATTGAGGCATAAGTAACTTGAATGAGAAATAATCCACTTGGTTGATATTGTCTGGAGAAATTCTGAGAGAAGTGTCATGCAAATCAAAAATATTGACTTAATGGAATTACTCCCGGAAGTGTAGATTATACTTTTCTGCAGTATTACAAGGTTATGCAAATGACAATTGGATTATTGAAACACACTGACACATTGACACTGTAAGATTTGACTGGAAAAGTTTTCTATGATGATAAGCGTCAACAATTTTCCAGTGAATTTAGTACGGTACGGAAATCATGATCGTCTAACCAGTGAATGCCATACTCACTAAAAAGTTGAAGAGAGAAAATATGTTTTTACACTTTTTAAACCCAATGACCAACTCGTATAGTGTGTTGTGTATTGACTATCCGATCATACTGTTAAAGCATTTCTGCCTAATGAAACCTCGTTCGACTCAATTACATTATGAAATGTGTGCTTAGCTTATAGTATATCTAGTTAAGGATAAAATCCTCTTCCATTAGCAAAATCCCAATGAAACTAGAATCTCTTTAAGCATTGCATTTATCTGTGTACATTTGAATAATATGTATATTTTGTATATGTACATATTATTTGCGTAATCACCCTTTTCGCCTAAAGATCATTGCAGTTGGGTTCATCTTAATACGATTTTCAGCTTCAGACAGCCCAGGCCCAGGGGTCATATTGTGTTTCATTGTACAATCGCTTTTTCTCTTTTTCTCACTTAAAGTAATTGAATGTATTCCCTAGCGCTTATAAACTTGATCTTTGTAATCATGCAAATGCAAATGAAAGTACACATTGTTCAGATCAGGTTACTTACATAAGTAAAATATGCATACAATAGCAGGTGCCTAAACTACATAAGCAAAAGCAATTGTAATTTATTTTTACGATTAACTTGAGAAGCACATTTTCAAAGATCTTTCCTTTACAATAAGAATATATCTAGGATGAAATACGATACCAGTTATATTTTGCACCAAATACTTATGCAGTACTGTTATTTTGCAATGCTAAGTGTACAGTGTAAAAGCAGCACCTTAATACCATAATATGTGATAAAATTAGTATAGTAGTATTCACGGTAAGTAGAGTAGCCATGGCGCCCGTCCGGATGGCTACTCTACTTACCGTGGTAGTATTAATTGAAAATTTCTCTGATCCATGTTATACGTTTATACTGTATTGTCAACATAAACTAGACACGTGTACTTATGACTTTATACAAATCTTCAACATACCTAAATAAAATAATAAATACTACTTTCTCAAGTCGTCTGTAAATACGCTTACAACGACGAAGTTTTGATCATAGTGTAGTAAGTCTCTTATGCTTTCGAAAATCATTTGCTATGACGTATAAGGCCAATATTCTGTTTGCATTATAATATTTTACACTGAAGCTTACACTAATTAATTGCTAGTTGCATTTGTGTTTCCGACTATGCAGAGTGAAGTACCTTTCCTATGCGAAAAACCTTTCCTATGCGCAGTACCTTTCATATGCGAAGCACCTTTCCTATGTGAAGCACCTTATGAAGCACCTTTTCTTCAAGTAAAGCACCTTTCACAGCCGCACACCTTGTTACACTACCTAGACACCCTGTTATAACTACACACCCTGTTGCAAAACCTAGACACCCTGGTATAAGCTATGTGTTGTGAATGAAGTGAGTGTAGTAGTATAGTGTTATTCAAGACTGTGATG